>JACGTP010001059.1:0-13738 GCA_023678845.1 Mischocyttarus mexicanus
TTACTTGCTCAAATTTGTAAAAAGAATGGTGAAATGTTGATGCAAGTAACCGATCAAATTCACGATATGTTACAATGCGGTAAAATACTTTGTTCAATCTATATTTGTGGAAATTAAATGGCAATGAAAATAATTATATTTATTATGATGCTTACATATGTTTCTTGTTTGTAGGTATTACTTGTTTAATACTTCCAGAAACGGGGACAGCAAAAGCAGCAGGATATTTTCTTGTTCATGCTATTATGGAAACTACGCGTATGCAACATTTTATTCGATCAATTGGACAAGAACTAGTTTTTGTAATCCTACACTGTGTTGGTATGTTATAAATTAATGTTTTCTATTTTTAAACATTGCAAAGTAATATCAAATAAAAGTTATATGTATAATTTTAGCAGGGGAAGTGCCTCGAAACAATTTAGATCCTCATGCAGAAGTTTTATGGGCATTGAATAAAATGTGGCCTTCTAATATGTTAGAATGGCTTCGTGTTTCATTTGAAAATGAAAAAGAATCTGTAGCTAGTAATGTGGATAAAGAAAGGTTTATGCGTGCAGTTTTAAGAGAACGGACAAGTAAACGTCACCTTTGTGATCTGTTAAAAGATTTTAGTCTTAAGTGTCGATTAAAAACTATAGGACTGTAGCAATATGCTTTTGCAAATAAATTTAGGCATACAAGAATTTAGTAAGAACTAATATAATCAATTGAGAAATTATATCTTCGTAATAAATATACAAAATCTGAAGATCTATTTCTATGTCAAAAAAGATATGTTTAATATATTTTTTTGACTGGATTATATATATATAATATATATAATATAATATATTAATATATATAATATATTAATATATTAATATATATATGTATATATTATATGTATAATATACATATATAATACATATATATACATATATATAATACATATATACAGTCAACCCTCCTATAACGCGGTGAGTGCGTACCGCGTTATATGGAAACCGCGCTATAAGAAACTCGGATTTAACCGTACAAACCAGGCTAATTCGTAGCGCGTTCTATGGAAACCGTCTACCGCGTTGTATGGAAACCGCGCTATAAGAAACACAGAATTAGTACAAATCACATTATTCGTACCGCGTTATATGGAGACCAATAAGGACAAGATAAATTATAAATTATTTTTATTGAATTGAAGGGTTTATATAAAGAAATGATACCAAAACTAAACTGAAAAACTGTTTTCCAACAAAAACAAGAAAGACTTTTGCAAAATTTAATCTTTCAACACTCATCCTCGCTGTCAGATAATATGAGTCGCCTAACTCGTCTTCTTTTAATAGACAAAATGTTCCCTTATAATTCAAATAGGCCCTAATGAACTAAACATAGACTAAACATTCTTAGGCTACGCGGAAGGAACTTATGGGATGCTGTTGACGGAAACCGCGCTGTAAGAGTATCGTGTTATAGGAGGGCTGTCGCATTTTCAGCTTCGCGTTATATGGAAACTGCGTTCTGAGAGTACCGCGTTATAGGAGGGTTAACTGTATACATATATATAATATATATAATATAATATATATAATATATATAATATAATATATATAATATAATATATATAATATAATGGAGAACGATAGAGGGCGTCCGAGGGAATAGTTGGGTCAGTGAGGGTTCGTACGAAAAAGGTGTTTTTTGGGAGTAGGCGGGGAGAGAGGATACGAGTAAGTGGTAGAAAAGGTTGCGGAAAGGTGAAAGGAGCTTGGGTGAATAAAGGCAGGTGTGGAGATTGAGGGGAGAAGTGGAAAAAGGGATCAGAAGCAGGTGGAAGAAAGAGAGGTTAGGAAAGCGGATTAAGGAGAGGGGTTCGCGGAGAGAGGAGAGGCAGCCTGTGGAGCAACGCGGCCAAGCGGCGGTGAGAGGAAGCGAAAGAAGAGCGGACTCAAGGCGGGAAGTTTGAAAGCAGGAGGGAAGGAAGAAGTAGGTCATAGGAAGGAGGAGAAGGTGTGGGCAGAATGGACGCGGACAAGAAGAGAGGGAGGAAGACCAACGTGGAGAGGCTAACAAGAGCAAGAAGCGCGAGTAGAGGAAGGACGGCGGGAGTAAGTGAATTGTGGAGGAGGCAGAAGGAGCGAGAGGGGGAGGAGGAAAAGGTGTTTAGTAGGAGCACAATCATCCCAAGGTCGCCGGGAGGAAGTGAGGGTGAGGGAAGCGGGCGTGGAGAGGCGGACGGGTTGCGGTCGAAGGACTGGATGACGGAAGTGAGAGAGGAGATTAAGAAGGATCGAGAGAGGAGCAAGGAAGAATGGAAGCGGGAAATGGAGAGGAGTAAGGAAGAATGGAAGCGGGAAATGGAGAGGAGGGAGGAAAGGATAGGGGAATTGGAGAAGAAGGTGGAGGAGCTGGAGAAGAGGTTGCAGGAGGCAGGAAAGGATGGCAAGAGAAGCCAGGAGACGGAGGAGAGGGTTGTGGAAGGGTGTAAGGCAGGAGGGCGGGTGCAGAGGGAGGAGGAGGAGGAGGAAGGAATAGGGAGAAAGGTGAAGGAAATGGAGGAGAAGATGGAGAGGAGAGAGAGGGAGGAGAGAAGAAGGAATGTGATAATAAAGAGGGTGAAGATGGGAAGGTCCGCGAGGGAGACTGCGGAGAATATGTTGGGGAGGATTGGTGCTGAGGTGAAGATAGTAGAGGCGAGGGAGATTGGGAAGAGGAGGAAGCAAGGAGAGGAGACAATGTTGGAGGTGAAGTTGGAAAGTGTGGAGGGGAAAAGAGAGGTGATGAGCAGGAAAGGAAAACTGCAAGGAAGAAGAGAGATAATAGGGGATGATTGGACATGGAAGGAGAGGAAGATGCAGTGGAGGTTAAGGGAGATAGGGAGTGAAGAAGCGGGAAGGGGAAAGTGGGTGAGAGTAGGGTATGGTAGGGTGAACATAAACGGGGTGGTATGGTTCTGGGATGAAGAGGGGGAGAAGTTGAGGGATGGTAGGGGAAGGGAGTGGGTGAGGGGAGGGGAGCAGAGGGTTGCTCAAAAAAACTAAGGAAGGGGGGGGAGGAGATGGGGAAGGGGGATTGGAAATTGGCTTTTTGGAATGTAGCGGGTCTGAATAACAAGGACAGAGAATTCTGGGAAGGGCTAGAGGGGTGGGATGTGGTGGTGATGTTGGAAACCTGGTTGGAAAAGAAAGGATGGGAGAAAATTAAAGGCAGGTTGCCAAGGGGATACAGGTGGACTAGGCAAGATGCGTTGAGAAGGAGTAAGAAAGGAAGAGGAATAGGGGGAATGTTGATAGGAGTGAGGAAGGAGTTAACAGTGGACGGGGAGGAAAGGGGGGAGAAGGAGGTAGAGGGGATAATGGTGAGAGAGATAAAGGCGGGAGAGGAGAGCTGGACGGTGATAGCGGTTTATGTAAATGGGGATATGGAAAGGAAGTTGGAGGGTTTAAGAGGGTGGATGGAAGGGCAGGGAAGAGGAAAAAAGGTGGTGATAGGAGGGGACTTCAACGCAAGGACGGGGGAAAGGGGGGGAAAGGCGGAGGTGTCTGAGGAGGAGGGAGAGAAAGGGAGAAGATCAAAGGACAAGAAGGTGAATGGGGAAGGGCGGAGGCTAACAAATATGTTAGGAGAGGTAGGATGGGGGATTTTGAATGGCAGTATAGTGGGAGATGAGGAGGGTGAATATACATTCACAGGAGGAAAGGCCAGCACGGTCATAGATTACGTCCTGGCGGATGAGGTCTCAAGGAAGGAGATAAAATCCATGATCGTGGAGGATAGAGTGGAGTCAGATCATCACCCACTGGTTGTGACGGTGAGAGGTGTAGGAAGGGAGGTAGGGAGACGGCAGAGGAGAGGAAAGGGCGGGGGAAGTCGAGGAAGGTGGTCGGAGAAGATGAAAGAGGAGTTTTGTAGAGGGATGAGTGAGGTGGAGTTGGTGCAGGAGGATGTGCAGGAGAGAGTGAAGGAGTTAACGGGTAGGGTGATGGAGGAGATCAGGAGGAGTGAGGAGAAAGGGGGGAGGAAGAAAGGGCAGAGAAGGGAAGGATGGTGGGATGTGGATTGTAAGAAGAAAAAAGCCGAGGTAAGAAAAGAGCTGCGGCGTTGGAGGAGGGGAGTGGGGACAAGAGAGGAGTATGGAGGGAAGAAGGGGGAATACAAACGAATGTGTGAGAGGAAGAAGGAGGAGGAGAGAGAAAGAGCGATTAAGGAGGTGGAGGAGGCCAGGACGGAGCAGAAGGTGTGGGAGATAGTGAGTAGGGGAAGGAAAAGGAGAACGAGGGTGAATGAGGAAATTAGGGAGGAAGAGTGGAAGGAGCACTTTGTAGGGCTGTTAGGAGGGGTGGAGAGGAGGATTGAAATAGTGACAGAGGGCGGGGGGAGGGAAGGGAGGGAGGAGGATATAAGTTGGGTGGAGGTCGGAAGGGTAGTAAGGAAATGGAAGGAGGGAAAGGCGGCGGGGATTGACGAAATCCCAAACGAAGCGTGGATGTGCGGGGGTCGGGTAGGGATGGGGATGGCTTGGGAGGTGTGCAATAGGGTGTGGAGAGGGGAAGGCTGGCCGGTGGGGTGGAGGGAGGGGATTATTGTCCCGATTGTTAAAAAGGGAGAAGGGGAGAGGGCGGAGGAGTATAGGGGCATCACGCTGATGCCGTCGCTGTACAAATTGTACACGGCAATCTTGGCGGGAAGGATAGAGGAGGAAGTTGAGAGGGAGGGGGTGGTGCCGCCGAATCAAGCGGGTTTCAGGAAGGGCAGGGGGACCATGGACAATGTCTATGTTTTAAATTATTTGGTGGGGAGGCAAGTTGCGAAAAAGGGGGGGAAATTGATCGCGGCGTTTGTGGACCTGAGGGCTGCGTTTGATTCGGTGGATAGAAGGGTGCTGTTGGAGGCGATGGAGAAGAGGGGGATAAGGTTGGGGCTTAGGGAGAGGGTGGAAGAGGTGTACAGGGAAACGGTTAGTAGGGTAAGGGCGGGGGGAGGGGTGGGCGAGGGTTTCTGGACGGAGAGGGGTGTGAGGCAGGGCTGCCCCATGAGTCCGATCCTCTTCAATCTGTTGACCGCAGATTTGGAGGAGGAGATGAGGAAAGGAAGGTGGGGGGGAGTGGAGGTGGGGGATAGGAGAGTGTGTACCTTGGCGTACGCAGACGACGTGGTTGTGTTGGCGGAAAGGGAGGAAGAGATGGAGAGCATGTTAAGGAGGATGGAAGGGTATGTGGACAAGAAGAGGCTGAAGGTAAATGTGGGAAAGACGAAGATAGTGAGATTCAGGAAGGGGGGTGGAAGGAGCAAGGAAGTGGCATGGATGTGGAAAGGGGAGAGAATAGAGGAGGTCAAGGAATTTAAATATCTGGGGTATGTGTTTAGGAAGAACGGGGGGCAGGGAGCGCATGTTGAGGATAGGGCGAGGAAGGCAGCGGCAGTAATGAGGCAGGTATGGGGATTAGGGAAGAGGAAATTTGGGAGGGATTGGAGTAGAAGGATGTGGCTTTTCGATACTCTGGTGTGGACGGTGATGGGGTACGGGGCAGAGATATGGGGATGGGAGGAGAGAAAGGAATTTGAAGGAGTACAGGAAAGGTACATAAGGTGGACCCTGGGGGTGGAGTGGAGAACGCCAGGGTATATGGTGAGGGAGGAGGTCAAGAGGGATAAGATCAGGACGAGAGCTGCGAAAAGGGCCTGGAGTTTTGAAAGGAGGCTGGAGGAGGGGAAAGGAAGTGAATTAGCTAGAATGTGTTTGGAGGAGGCGAAGGAGAGGAGGAGAAAAGGGGGGGAGGAATTGTCGGGGTGGGAGGAGGGGAGAGGAAGATTTAAGGACTGGTTAGCGAAAGAGGGGTTGGGGGAGGGAAAGGAGACATGGGAGGAGGTGAGAAAGATTGATAGGAACCAGCAAGAGGAGGAGAGGTGGGAGCAGGTACTGGAGTCGAGGTACAATGAATGGTACAAGGTAGCAAGGGTTGAGGGGGTGCCAAAGTATTTAGTGGGGAAAGGAAATGAGGAGAGGAGGAGGAGGATAGCGAGATTCAGGTTAGGGAATGAAATGAGAGGAGGCAGATACTGGGAGGTGCAGGAGGATAGGCTGTGTAGGGTATGTGGGTGGGAAGTCGAATCGTGGGATCATGTGCTAGAAAGATGCGCTTGGGCGGGGGAGGAGGGGGAGGAGGTAGGTTTAGCGGAAAGAATAATGGGAATTTTAGACGAGGAAGGGGAAGGGGAGAAATGGATGAGAGAGCTGGAGGATAGGAGAAGGAGTGCAAGGGGGTAGGCTAGGTGATAATTGTAAATAGTGTAAATAGTGTTAAGTAAATGTTGTTATGTTATTAGATTATGTTAAGATGTATATGTGAGATGTGTTATTAATTTGATGTGGTATGGACGAAGGGCGAGTTGTTAAAGTTTTGGGTTCGTTTCTTGAAAAAACGCCTTGTAAACCCGGTTTGGGAAACAATAAATAAATAAAAAAAAATATATATAATATAATATATATAATATATATAATATATATATATATATATATATATATATAATAATTAAAATCAAGAAATTCTTTTAGCAATGAAAATTTACAAAAGTAAATGTATAAAATATTATTTTTATTTCTATATTATAATTATATATAAATGTCTTTGTTTGCTGTTTTAATGACATTTATTTTAAATTAAAAATGACTGCTAGAAAAATTTTATTAATTCTAGTATTGTTCTAGTATTTGCTGTATAATACTATAATTTACGTTTACTGCAACATTAATTGTTATAAGTATTTAAGTATGTAATATTGTTATCAATATACCTAAACGAAAGACAAAAGTAAAAAATTAGGGATATTAAAGGATGTATCATTTCAGGATATAATAATTTAACAAAAAAAAATAATGCGATGAACGGTATATGTTCTCTTGTGCATTTGCATTCTGAAACTGATACATTCTGATTATAGTCATATACAAAGATAACAAAAAAAATAAACACATAATATGCAACTTGTAAAAATTATACATTATAAATTTTTTACATTCGCAAAATATCAAATGATTTCAAAAAAAATATCACATGAAATGTTAAATTCATTTTCATTATTTCTTTTGTCCCATTATAACATGATTGAAAAAACTCAAATATTAATGTTCCAAATTAATATTATCTCATTTATAATTATCATTTCTTAATATACATAAAAATAAAGTAATAATATTAATTATAATTTTATTGATAGTTAAGTCTAACTAAAAAATATTTATCTTTGTAATCACAATTTTTATAAACATTTTTTCAGAGACAACAAAAGTTGATTAAATATAAAATACGTTATTTTCACGATATACTTTCGTATAGTTACATATAATACAATAACTTAATAGTGATTGATTAATAATGAGCATTAAAATTTAAACCTCCATTTACAAATAGTCACCCCGTATAAGCATGCATATTCGGACGGAAACTTTCATTTGTATACAGAGACTTCAAAAATTAAACATGATTGTGAGAAATATTTGATTAGAACGGTTAAAAAAAAAAAAAATGATTCATTTATATTCTACACATCTTTCAAAGAAAGAGAGAAACAAATAATTAGTTCTATTGGATAAATACAACTATATATATATATATTACGACACACCCTACACCACTTGAATTAATAAAGTTTTTACTGTCCACTTCCATTAGTCGCTGGAGGTGAAACAAATTTGGCAGCAACACGTGACCGTTTAGGTCTTCCTGATTTTGGTAATTTTGGCGAAGGCTGTGAATTATTTTGTACACGTACTTCTTTTTCAATAGTTTTGTTAACACTTTGCGTTTTAGGAGGCTATAAAATATTTCAATATTTTTATTAGATAAAAATACTCATAAAAAAAAAAAATATAATGATTTTTAAATAATTTCAAAATACCTTAGGGAACATTGTTTCTTTCTTTTCTTGTTGTTTAATTGATTGTTTATTACCCGATTGAGAAGAATTGCTTGCATTATTTTGCATTGTTTCTTTGTTAGATTGTCTCGTATTAACTTTTCTACTTTTCTTTTGAGCTTGCAATGGTACAAACGATGTAGCATTTTTCACTTCAGATTTAGATTCATTTGTGGTTTGTCTATCTTGTATTTTAATTTGATTATTATGGGGAGGTGGTGGTGGAGGTGGTGGTGTCATGATGGGAAATCCTGGATTTTGTTGTACTTTCATATTCCATTTAGAACAATGTGCTACTGGATTTTCTGATGGTTGATAAAGTTTTGACATATATGGCGGTAATACCACAGGGGGAGGAGGAGCTGGTCTTATATTTTGTAACCAAGGACCATTAACCCATTGTTGCATAGGTTTTAATAAAATGTTGGTATCAGGCTTCTTTACCTTATCTAAATTTAATTCCTAATAAACACAATAATAATTATTAATAATATAATGTAAAAAAGAAACAAAAGGAATTGTCACGTTAAAAATAGCATATATATATTTTACCTTATATACTTTTTTTGCCACATTTTCTGTTGCTTGTGTAATATTTAAACCTGGTTCTCCTAGAAATACTTTAGCATCTGGTAGAATAATTTGTGCTTGTATCATGTTAGTTTGTTCATATAAAAAATAATTATATCTTGGTACACTCAAACCAAGCATTTGGTAATGATTTAATATTAAGGAATAATACCAAGTAGAATTTTTATTATCTTTTATTTCTTTTCTCTGTTGTCTAGCATACTGCAAATAAAAAAAGAAAACAAATTAAAATAATACAAATTAAGGATAGACACAAGGACAATCATACAAATGTAAATGGAAAATTGTGTTTCAAGCATAAAAATAATATTATGCTTACATCGAACAATTTTTGAACTAATGGCGGGGCATCCGATGATTTTGGGATTTGAGATTGATTTTGATTTGTGGAAGTACCACTTGATTTACTTGGCAAATTTATCTTTGTGTTGTCATCAGAAATTTTCAGTACTTCTTTCAAAAAAGCACTGGGATCTTGTGACTGAAGGTTAGAAGTATTGTTAGGATAAATTAACACTAAACCTACCATGATTTTGATTTACATAGGAAATTTTAACAAAGGATAAAAACTTGATAGGTTTAGTGTTAAACTAATAACGTTAAATATATTTTTTCTAAAATATAATATTAACTTTCATTGTCAGAAATAAAATATAAAAGATTTTAAAAAATAAATAATTCCTGTACCACAAAAAGACAATAAAAACATATAATATCGATAAAAATGGATAATAATATCTAATTAATACACATTATTTATCATTTTAAATAAAAAAACGAGACTTACTATTTGTTTACTTTTTTCTTTAGTCATTTCGTTAGATTTAACGACAGTTTTGGTAGGAATTTTTGAAGATCCACTTGAATCCTACAGGATATAACAAAATGTAAAAAGTTTATAAATATATAAAATATTTCTATGAATCATTTAAACTGACCTCTATTTTATGTAATTCATTCCATAATTGTTGAAATTCAGGAGATAATGGCTTTGATTCTTTTAATTCATGGGAAGGCTTATTATGTTGCGTTGTAGGCTTATTATTATTGTGTATTTGAATTTTGGTATTTTGATGTCGTCTCCAAGAAACATCTGCTACTTCATTGGATGTTTTATCCATTCCTGATTTTCCATGTTCTACTCGTTCACCATGACTAATGTTAATAAAGTCAGTCATAGCTAATTTGTAACCACGATTCTTGGAACATCCATTAAACATTAGTCCACCTTTATATAAATGAAATAAAATAATGAAATACAAAATAATTGCACAGATACATAGGAGTGTAAGTTGAAGTTTGCCGGTTTTACAGTAGGATGTCACTAGCAGGATGTAGGCATTTCTATGATTTGTTATATACACCATTGTTTTCTATTGGCATTGACCTCCAAAAACACCTAAGTCTCATTCTGTCAAAATAATAGCGTCGTAGTCGTTTATATCAATGAATATGTCGAGTTTCGTTCCAAATAAAGAGCATTTACGGAATTCGTTGCTTTTCTTATTTCATCAAAAGAAAAAAGCAGCTGAAGCACATCGTTTGCTAGTAGAAACTTATGGTGAACATGCTCCAGTGATTAGAACATGTGAGACATGGTTTCGTCAATTTAAAAGTGGAGATTTCGATTTGAAAGACAATGCTCTGTGTTTGGTGGGACCAGGATGATGTGGTGTACCACGAACTATTAAAACCTGGGGAAACGGTAAATACGGATCGCTATCGACAACAAATGATCAATTTGAATCATGCGTTGATCGAAAAACGACCGGAATGGGCCCGAAGACATGGCAAAGTTATTTTGCAACATGACAACGCGCCGTCTCATACCGCTAGATCCGTGAAGGACACATTAAAAACACTTAATTGGGAAATATTATCGCACCCGCCGTACTCTCCAGACCTCGCCCCGTCCGACTTCCACCTTTTCACATCGATGGGGCACTCACTTGCAGAGCAGCACTTCGTCAATTTTGAAGTTGAAAAATGGCTCGTCGAATGGTTTTCCTCGAAAGAGAAAAAGTTTTTTTGGAATGGTATCCATAATTTGCCTGAAAGATGGACGAAATGTGTAGAATCAAATGGTCAATACTTTGAATAAAAATATTTTGAGATTCCCCTAAAAATTATGTGTTTTTTTTAACGAAAAAAACCGGCAAACTTCAACTTACACTCCTGGTAAATCTTCAAGCAAAGATTAGTGAAGATATTTTAATTACCTAAAAATGATTTATCAAATAATACTTCATAAACACTATTTAAAAGGACCATTGATTCTTGAATTCCTATAATAGTTCCTTTATAACCAACTGGTACAGTAAAACTGTCTCTTACACATACAATCCTATCAAATAATCTTGTATGACAATTTGGATCGGATGGAACTTGACGTGAATATAATTCAGGAATAAAAAGTAATTGTGGTTTCACTTGAATAACTATTTTGTTAGAATGATTATACGCTTTATAATATTTATCCACCTCTTGTTCTATTTTTTGTACTATTTCTGATTCCAGTACATTCATTCCACAAGGACGACTTTCTACTCCTTGATAGTGTTGTTTTTTTAACCAAGCTACAATGTTACTTAATTCATCTGATCTATAAAAGTACAGAATATTTTTTTTTAATACATTATAATATTACATTAATTATGTGATACGTGAAATAATAACATATTAGGTGTACAAATAAGTTTCCGCCGTTCTTATTAAAAAATTAAGCATTTAATGACTTTAAATGATGTAAAATTGCTTGCTGAGTTACTCCTAATATAAATGCAAGTTTCTTTTTGAGTTTGGCACGAATCTTCAACCAGTAATGTTTCAAACTCTGCGTATTCGTACACTTTCAGTCTTCCGTTACGTATTTTGTCTTCAACGTCACAGTCTCTGTTCTTGAACTATAAAAACCATTCATGAAAACTTCTCTAACTTAAAAAAGCCTCGATGTATGCCTCTACAAGCAATCGATGCTCATCAGATGCAGATTTCTTTAAATTAAATAATTGAATCAAACGTTCCCGCAAATGATGCTTATTCGGCTCAAAACTCGACATCTTCGAACGAAAAAAAATATCTGTTATCGATACAAAATTACTAATATACCAAGATTATGTTGTCGAGAGATGTCAAACCCTACGATATGATGTTTTACATGAGACAATTTTAATCATAATTTAATCATAAAGCCATATTTTGTTGAACGGCGATAATTTATTTGTACACCAAATATTTTTTTGTAACATACGATTTATCGAATAGTTCTCCTTCGTTAAAAACATTTTGAGTAATATTTTGAGCCAATCGTTCAAATAAACTAGGATACATTGCCATATAATCACGTATAAGTTCAATAGCTCTTTTACTGTACAACCATTGACCATAACCATATTCCTTTTTGGTATACCCTGGTACCTATTAAATTGTCATATTTTTAGAATGATTTTAAATTAATCGGTGACAAATATTTGATTATCATTTAAGGTTTCATAAAATGACTTACTTCTTCATTTCTTTTATTAAACTTTAGATTTAATCCAATATTGATATATTCTTTTAAATTATCCTGTTCTATATAAATTGTTCCAGTAATTCTACTTAAAAGATGACTACTTATTCCTAATCGCTGAGCAGCTGTGCTTCCATAAATATATTGTGTTTTTGATTCTGTATATGCTTGTTTCACTGTAGTCAGATCTGGTTCAGTTACAACTTTCACAGATACTTTGACTCTGTTAGAATTCATATTGGCCCTTGGTTCAATAATCTATTTTATAAATAATTTCAAAACACATTTAATATCAATGATATTAAAAAAAAAACATATCTTAATAAATGTAATTAAAATACCTCTCCCATTGCACCATAATGTGGATGGCCTAACATAAAACATTTATTTCCTGATTTAAATACTTCGTCGATTGTTTTGTACAAAGGATTAACAGAATGCGTAGGAATATCTTTTAGTATAGTTTGATAAGCATAAAGCGTTGGTACCTCTTTCCACTGCTTTTCTAAAGACAATTTTCCTTTTGCTGTAAAAATGTATTTACTGCATGTTAATGGTTGTGCATGAATTAAAATATTAGTTTCTCCAACGTCTATACCAAAACGATTTAGATACCTGTTCATAGAAAAAAAAAATAATTTATGATACAATAACTTACGAGAATGTGACTTGGTAATAATCAATTATTTATCTTACGTTTCAGCAATAGTTTTCATTTCCAAATTCAATTGAGATATGTAAGCCACTTTTAATTCTTCCTCCAATACATTGTTAGAAGAATATCCTAATTGTGGGCTCAATAAAAGAATTCTTCTTTTAAAATCGGATATACCAACGACACGTGCTTCTCGTAAATAAGGCCACTCCACAAAAATGGTTTTATGTAATAAAGAGGCAGCAAGTTGTTTTATATTTGGTTGTTCCTCTTGTTGTTGTATATATAAAATCATATTTTCATTTCTTGACACTTGTTCAAATACTTTTACCTATTAAGCAAATTAAAAAATTGTTAAATAAAAATTAATTGACGAAATCTTAAATACCAAAGATAATTAATACAAAATAATATTTAATCAATATTTGATTTTTATTTATATTGCTCAATTAAATATTCCCGAAAATAACATGTGAATGCTTGATAATATTTACCTTAGCTTGTTTTAATTCTGCTGTATGTGGAATATACTTTAGAGTAGGAAATCCAGGATAATATACATCTAAGTTCGCACATGGATGCAATCCTTTTATTAATTTTTCTTTAGGAACATGGATATCTTCATAATTTATTCGTTCTATTTGACTATGGCACTCAATTACAGATAAATTTCCAAATGCATGGCATAAACCCACAACCTCTTCATCATATGAATACATATACATTGAACCGTGTTTATTTCTTTCACGTTCTTCCTTTGTCAATTTTTCATAACATGGCTCCATGGCTATCGACAAATATTTTATTATATTTTAACTAATTATTTTCAAAATTAATACACTAATTTTAATAATATTATTATTACTACTATGCTATTACTGTTAATACTGTTACAAACATTATTATCTACCTTCTGTTAAAATTTTTTCATCGATAAATGGTATAAGTACAACAGCTTCCCAGTCTTGTTTCTTGCCATTTAAATCAGTTTTAAAATTACATGGATAATAATGAATAATAGGTGACTCTTTTTCAACTAACAATGATTGCAATGCTTCTGGTAATAATTTTCTGCTAAACGG
>JACGTP010001061.1:0-13726 GCA_023678845.1 Mischocyttarus mexicanus
AAAAATTCTTCTTTTTGGAGAAAATCTTTCCTAACAACGAAATTTTTTGTGCCTCGTTAAGAAATTAGTACTGAATAATAGGAAAACCCATTAGCTTCAATTTGAGATATTTCTTAATAATTTACCCCAAAAATTACACAAAATGTAATCTAAGAGATATATGAGTTTTCAACGTTTAGATACTTTGATTCTTGACCACCGCAAAAAAATTCCATAGTCTCGAGGCTTTTTTTTCGCTGTTGGCAAAATTCTCGATTTGAAAATTCTTCTTTTTGGAGAAAAAACCTTACAAACTACGAAATTTTTGGTGCCTTGTTAAGAATTTACTACTGAATAATAGGAAAAACCCTTAGCTTCAATTTGAGATATTTTTTAATAATTTACCCCAGAAATTACGTACAGGGTAATCAAAAAGAGTTATGAGTTTTTAATGTTTAGAGACTTTGATTCTTGACCACCGCGAAAAAATTCCATAGTTTCGAGGCTTTTTTTCGCTTTTGTCAAAATCCTTGATTTGAAAATTCTTCTTTCTGGAGAAAAAGCCTTACTGTATGTGGTGAAATTTCTCCAACATGGAGACCTCTCGCAATTAGATATTAATTAGCTGTGGAGGTGAAGATTACTGATTAGAAATAAAGAAAACACTTGATTGTGCCAACCAGAAACCGAAGTTCTTTTATTGGCTCAAATGGGAAAAGCCTCTCGGCATAAAAACCCCTTGAAGAAATGTAATACAATATAGGTGGTACAATATTGTTAATATGAAGCTCGGGACCTTTAAGGTCTAATGCTAAAATATATTACAAGGCGCTACTTAGCTTTATTGTGGTGTCTTTGATCGGAATGAGGAGTCTTATATGGTAGAATATTTATCGCTTTTGTAATCAATATATCGCTTTCGAGTTCTTTTCCGTCTGCTCAAGTGGGCGTCTAGGATCAGAATATTCGATCGCTTCGGAAAATGGTCCCGGCAGTGGGGGGGGCTTGGATACGCAGCGCTCAGGTGGGGGTGTGGGTGTTTGGGAAAATTCTCGTGACGCTTACGCGTAGTCTTACAAGCGAAGATTAAATCTTATAAGGTCGTTTTCGACCGTACATACTCCCCTCGTTGAGAGCGTAGTGATCAAGAACATGCGTTCAAACAACACAGTAAAATGTGCTTTTTCTAACTTGATAATTCTATAAGAAATTCGAACAAGTGTTGTTCAACGTGATCCTAAGTTCGCTGGCCAGACGAAGAAATTCGTCTTGTACGTACAAGAATAAAGTCAGCTATTCTAGCTGATATGAACGGAAGTTTAACAACATGACACAGATTGATTTAAAATAATTGCGATTGGGTAAATTGTCGCATTGTGCTAGTCTATTCCTCTGAGCGACCCTTTCTGTAACTACTGGTGCTAAGTCCTGTCCAAGATCAACGTCAACAATTCATCTCGATCGTCAACTCATCAATGGTATATTCCTTCAGGATATGTTCCAATGTAACAGGCGTATATCTGGAACTCGGTATACTATCCTTGAGTACGATATGTGGTTAGGTTATTCGGCGACTTGGTCGCGATTATAGTAAAGCTGATGATTTTAGCGACTTGGTCGCAATTATAGTAAAGCTGATGGCTTTTTGGCGACTTGGTCGCGTTTATAGTAAAGCTGATGGGTTTTGCGCCTTGGTCGCAATTATAGTAAAGCTGATGGTTTTTGGCGACTTGGTCGCGACTATAGTAAAGCTGATGGTTTTTGCGACTTGGTCGCAATTATAATAAAGCTGCTAATCGTTCAATTTACTTACTCGTTCAGCTAACTTACTCGTCAGCTACTACTCGTTTAACTGACCCATCCGTCAGTTACTACTCGTTCAACTGACCCATCCGTCAGTTACTACTCGTTCAGTTTACTCGTTCAGCTAACTTATTCGTCAGTTACTACTCGTTCAGTTTACTCGTTCAGCTAACTTATTCGTCAGCTACTACTCGTTTAACTGACCCATCCGTCAGCTACTACTCGTTCAACTGACTCATTTGTCAGCTATTACTCGTTCAACTGACTCATTCGTCAGTTACTACTCGTTCAGTTTAATGTTTATGTGGTCGCCTCCTCCCTTGTCTCCTTCATTGTTTTTGGAACCGAAGGGTGTAATTTGTTCGTGTTTTGATGCAGGGCTATATGATGAAATTTGTAGCAGATTTGGCAGCGCATTGCCCTACACCGATCGTTATGTTTGCCTAAGCAGTTCGTGCATAACCCGTACTTATTCACCGTGTCCCATCTGGCAGATTTCGATAAATCAAGAAACCGAGAACATTGATATAGTTCGTGACCCCTTCGTTGGCATAAAAGGCATCTTCGCGGTGGCGGTGATGGTGTCTTTGCGTCGCGATTTTTACGTTTCGCTCTATAGTCCGAATATGGGACCGTCCTGTTTGAAGCCGCCTTCCGCAGTAGAATCTCATTTAGGAAATTACATACTTCATCGATAGTCGGAAATACATCAGGATCTAGACGTTTATCCTATTCGTTTCTATATCCCTTTGGTATCGCGTTTTCTATCACGCGAGTTATGACGGTGAGCGGCGTTATATCGAGGGACGTTATGGTTTGGACGCGTGCGCGGGTATCGCTTAATAACCGCGTAATACCCTTTACATCATCATCTTCCGGACTCCGCGTCGCTAATAACGCGTCAATGTGTTGTGACAATAGCAATCTTTTGCGGTCGTACGTTCCTAAGAGAGCCTCCCAAGCAAGCTTATAACTGCCCTCCTTCAAGGAATATTGAGAGATTGTTTCTCGAGGTAAGCCTAGCAAAGATTCCCTTAAATAATCAAACTTTTCAAGTTCGCTTATGTTCGTTCGCGAACCGACCAGTGTTATAAAACTGTCCCTATATGCTATCCAATTTACTAAATTCCCATCGAACTTCGGTATATGGATACGCGGTAGTGTAACAAGCCGCGGGGTCTCATTCGGAGTCGCGCATGACGGAGTCGTGTCCGGGTTCAACGCGACCGGGTTAGCATTAGGATTTGCCCTTATTTTGGCCATTATAGCGAAATACTTATCCTGCAACTCGTCAAAATCGCTAAATTCCCCATGATCCTTTTCTTGCTGGTCGAGAGTTTCGTACAAACCCCCGGAATCGCGCAACAAGGAATCGAGTTTCTCTCCACGCACGCTTGCTTCCGCGGGAATTAAATTTTCTTCTAAAATTAATGTCTCGAAACGCGTCATGTATCTTTTCAACGAAGCGCGTTTATTTTTAAGACCTTTTATTAATTCCATGATAACTGAGGTTTATTTATTCGATCGATATTTATGGAAAAGGCTGCGAGTTCTTCCGCGATCTGAACTGTTATCTCGCTGTGTGTATTCTTACGCGACGTGTAACGAAATTTTTGGTGCTTTGTTAAAAAAAAACTACTGAATAATAGGAAAAACCCTTAGCTTCAATTTGAGATATCTCTTAATTATTTACCCCAAAAATTACGAACAGGGTAATCTAAGAGAGTCATAAGTTTTCAACGTTTAGATACTTTAATTTTTGAGTACTGCGAAAAAATTCCATAGTTTCGAGGCTTTTTTTGCGCTGTTGGCAAAATTCTCGATTTGAAACTTATTCTTTCTGGAGAAAAAACCTTACAAACAACGAAATTTTTGGTGCCTCGTTATGAAATTAGTACTGAATAATAGGAAAACCCCTTAGCTTCAATTTAAGATATTTTTTAATAATTTACCCCAAAAAATTACGAACATGGTAATCTAAGAGAGTTATGAGTTTTCAACGTTTATATACTTTAATTTTTGACTACCGCGAAAAAATTCCATAGTTTCGAGGCTTTTTTTCGCTGTTTGCAAAATTCTCGATTTGAAAATTCTTCTTTTTGGAGAAAAAACCTTAAAAACAACAAAATTTTTGGTGCCACGTTAAGAAATCAGTAATAAATAATACGAAAAACCCTTAGCTTCAATTTGAGATATTTCTTAATAATTTACCCCAAAAATTACGAACAGGGTAATCTAAAAGTTATGAGTTTTCAACGTTTAAATACTTGAATTCTAGACCACCGCGAAAAAATTTCATAGTTTCGAGGCATTTTTTTTTGCTGTTGGCAAAATTCTCGATTTGAAAATTCCTTTTTTTTGGAGAAAGAACCTTCCTAACAACGAAATTTTTGGTGTCTCGTTAAGAAATTACAACTAAATAATAGGGAAAACCCTTAGCTTCAATTCGAGATATTTCTTAATAATTTACCCCAAAAATTACGTACAGGGTAATCTAAAAGTTATGAGTTTTCAACGTTTAAATACTTGAATTCTAGACCACCGCGAAAAAATTTCATAGTTTCGAGGCATTTTTTTTGCTGTTGGCAAAATTCTCGATTTGAAAATTCTTCTTTTTGGAGAAAAATCCTTCTAAACAACGAAATTTTTGGTGCCTCGTTAAGAAATTACTACTAAATAAAAGGAAAAACCCTTAGCTTCAATTTGAGATATTTCTTAATAATTTACCCCAGAAATTACGAACTGGGAAATCTATGGTATTTAGGAGGTTTCAACGTTCAGATACTTTGATTCCAGACCTACGCGAGAATATTCTATAGTTTCAAGGCTTTTTTTTCGTTTTAGGCAAAATTCTCGATCTGAAAATTCTTCTTTCTGGAGAAAAAACCTTACAAACATCGAAATTTTTTGTGCCTGGTTAAGGAATTACTATTGAATAATAGGAAAAAACTTTAGCTTCAATTTGAGATATTTCTTAATAATTTATCCCAAAAATTACGAACAGGGTAATCTAAAAAAGTTATGAGTTTTCAACGTATAGATAATTTGATTCTTGACCAACGCGAAAAAATTCCATAGTTTCGCGGCTTTTTTTTCCCTGTTGGCAAAATTCTCGATTTGAAAATTCTTCTTTTTGGAGAAAAAGCCTTACACACATCGAAATTTTTGGTGCCTTGTTAAGTAATTAGCACTGAATAATAGGAAAACCCCTTAGCTTCAATTTAAGATATTTCTTAATAATTTACCCAAAAAATTACGTACAGGGTAATCTAAGAGAGTTATGAGCTTTCAACGTTTAGATACTTTGATTCTGAACCACCGCGAAAAAATTCCACAGTTTCGAGGCTTTTTTTTCGCTGTTGGCCAAATTCTTGATTTGAAAATTCTTCTTTTTGGAGAAAAATCCTTCCAAACAACGAAATTTTTGGTGCCTCGTTAAGAAATTACTACTGATTCATAGAAAAACCCCTTAGCTTTAATTTGAGATATTTTTCAATAATTTACTCCGAAAATTACTAACTGTGTAATCTAAGAGATTTAAAAGTGTAAAAAGTACAAATACTGTGATTCTAGCATACAAAGCAAAAATTTCATAGTTTCGAGGTTTTTTTTTCGTCGTCGGCAAAATCTTTAATTTGAAAATTCTTCTTTTCGGAGAAAAAGGCTTTTAAACGTCTAAATTTTTATCGCCTTGCTAAGAAATTACTACCGAATCGTTGGAAAAAGCCTTAGCTTTAAATTAAGATTTTTCTCAAAAATTTACCCGAAAAATTACAAAGTTTGTAATTTAAGAGAGATAGGAATGTAAAAAATTCGAAAACTGTGATTCTAGCATACTACGAAAAAATTCCATAGTTTCGAGGCTTTTTTTCGCTGTTAGCAAAATTCTCGACTTGAAATTTCTTCTTTTCCGACTTTCTTACATTACCAAGCTCGTAATTTTATGGGTAATTTGTTAAAAATTTGTCAAAAAATTTGTTAAAAAATAGGTTTTTCTATCTATTCAGTAGTAATTTCCTCACAATGCGCTAAAACTTTTGTTGTTTGTAAGGCTTTTTCTCTAGAAAAAAGAATTTCCAAATGAAGGATTTTGCCAACAGCGAAAAAAAAACTTCGAAACTATGGAATTTTTTCGGGGTGTGCTAGAATAACAATATCTATACGTTGTACACTCCCAACTCCCTTAGATTACCCACTTCATAATTATTGGGGTAAATTTTTAGGAAATATCTCAAGTAGAAGCTTAGGGTTTTTCTGATTTTCCGATAGTAATTTTATAACAAGGCGCTAAAAATTAAGTCCTTTTTAAAGCGTTTTCTCCAGGAAGATGAATTCTCAAATCAAGAATTTTGCCAGCAGCGAAAAAAAAGCCTCAAAACTATGGAATTTTTTTGTGGTATGCAAGAATCACAGTATCTGAACGTTTTACACTCCCAACTCCCTTAGATTATCCAGTTTGCAATTTTCGGTGTAAATTATCGCAAAATATCTCAAACTAAGGCTAAGGGTTTTTCTGTTGATTGCGTCGTAGTTTTTTGACAAGGCGCAAAAAATTAAGACGGTTGTAAGGCTTTTTCTCCAGAAAAAAGATTTGTCAAATTGAGAATTTTGCTAGTCGCAAAAAGAAAGCCTCGAAACTTAGGAATTATTCCGTGGTATGCTAGAATCACAGAATCTAAACGTTGTACACTTCTAACTTTTTTAGAGTAAGCAGTTCGTTATTTTTGGAGGAAATTATTTAAAAATATCTCAAATTGAAGCTAAGGGTTTTTCCGATGATTCGGTTGTAATTTCTTAACAGGGCGCTAAAAATTTAGTTTCTCGTAAGGCTTTTTCTTCAGAAAGAAGAATTTTCATATCAAGGACTTTGTAACAGCGAAAGAAATTCCTAGAAGCTATGGAGTTTTTTCGATTTATCCTAAAATCACGGAATCAGAACGTTGATAACTCCTAAATACCTTATATTACCTAGTACATAATTTTCGGTGTAAATTATTGAAAAACATCTCAAACGGAAGCTATGGGTTTTTCTGATAATTGCGTAGTAGTTTCCTAACAAGGCGCTAAAAATTCAAACGTTTGTAAGGCTTTTTCTCCAAAATGAAGTATTTTTAAATCGAGGATCTTGCTAACGTCGACAAAAAAGCCTTGAAACTATGAAATTTTTTCGTAGTTTGCTAGAATCACAGTATCTGAACGTTGTACACCCCTAAACCCTTTAAATTAACCAGTTTGTTATTTTTATGGTAAATTATTAAAAAATATCTCAAAAAAAAGCTAAGGGTTTTTCCTATGATCCGATTGTAATTTCTTAACAAGGCGCTGAAAATTAAGGCGATCGTAAGGCTTTTTCTGTAAAAAGAAGTATTTTCATATCGAGGAATTTGACAACAGCGACAAAAAGCCTCGAAACTATGGAAATTTTTCGTGGTATGCTAGAATCTAAGTATCTAAGCGTTTTACACTGGCAACTCCTTTAGATTACCCAGTTCGTAATTTTCGTAGTAAATTATTGGAAAATATCTCAAATTAAAACTAAGGGTCCTTTTTACGATTTGGTAGAAATTTCTTAAAAAAGCGATAAAAAGTTAGACGTTTCTAAGACTTTTCATTTTAAAAGAGAAATTTACAAATCGAGGATTTAGCAAACAGCGACAAAAAGCCTTCAAACTATGGAATTTTTTTGTGGTATGCTAGAATCACAATATCTGAACGTTGTACACACCTATCTCCTTTAGATTAACCAATTTGTTATTTTTGGGGTTAAAAATTAAGAAATATCTTTAATTGAAGGTTAAGGTTATTCCAATGATTCGGTTTTAATTTCAAAACAGGGCGCTAAAAATTTAGTAGTTTGTAAGGCTTTTTTCCAAAGAAAAGTATTTTTAAATCAAGGATTTTGACAACATTGACAAAAAGCTTCTAAACTATGGAAATTTTTCGTGGTATGCTAGAATCACAGTATCTGAACGTTGTACACTCCTAACTCCTTTAGATTAACCAGTTTGTTATTTTTGGGGTAAAGTATTAGGTGTTGGATTTAATTCAAAGCGTTTTTTTATTAAAAAATAACGATTTATTCGAAAGGAAAGTAAAAAATTATCTTATTGAAAATACTGTCCATCGCTTGCCACTACTTTTTCCCATTTTTCAGGTAACTGTCGAATACCCCGTCGAAAAAACTCTTCGTCCTGGGAGACAATCCATGAATCGATCCAATTTTGGCAATCCTTATAAGAGGTTAATCTTTCATCTGATACACCATGAGCCATTGATCGAAACAGGTGGTAATCCGAAGAGGCAATATCCGGAGATACAGCAGGTGGGTTAAGACTTCCCATTTCAATTTTTCCAGGTATGGTTTACTGGTTTCGCCACGTGAGGTCGAGCATTGTCGTGCAGTAAAAAAACTTTATCGTGCCTTTTGCTCCATTGCGGCCGTTTTTCCTGTAATGCACCACTCAAACGCATCAATTGTAACCGGTAGCGATACCCAGTTATTGTTTCATTGCGTTTTAACAATTCATAATAAACTACTCTTTGTTGATCCCACCAAATACATAGGAAGAGCTTAGATCCATGAATATTGCGTTTTGCCACTGATGATGATGGTTGTCTGGGCTTAACCCATGATTTTCTACGCTTAGGATTGTCATAATGTATCCACTTTTCATCACTAGTACCAATACGATGTAAAAAACTTTTTCTTTTGTGCCGCTCCCGCAAAAACTCTTTATTTGGGATAAACCTCAACATATTTAAATAATAGTAACATGATGTTATTAACAATAAAAACATAATGTTTGTCGTAAAAATAAAACCTTGTTAGAGCTGGTTTACGATAAATTTGTTTCTAACGGTGAAAGACCGCTAAAAATTTAGAAGTTTCTAAGGCTTTTTCTCCAAAAAGAAGAATTTTCATATCAAGGATTTTAACAACATTGACAAAAAGCCTCGAAACTATGGAAATTTTTCGTGGTGTGCTGAAATCACAGTATCTGAACGTTTTACACTTCCAACTCCCTTAGATTACCGAGTTCGTAGTTTTTGGGGTAAATTATTGGAAAATATCTCAAATGGAATCTAAGGGTTTTTCCGATTAATTAATAGCCATTTCCTAACAAAGCGCTAAAAAGTAAGACGTTTCTAAGGCTTTTCTTCCAAACAGAAGAATTTTCAAATCGAAGATTTTGCCTATAGCGACAAAAAGCCTCGAAACTATGGAATTTTTTCGTGGTATGCTAGAATCAGAGTTTCTGAACGTTGTAAACTCCTAACTCCTCTAGATTAACAAGCTCGTTATTTTTGGTAAAAAGTATAAAGAAATATCTTAAATTGAAGCTAAAGGCTATTCCGATGATTCGATTGTAATTCCTAAAAGCGCTAAAAATTTAGTAGTTTGTAAGGCTTTTTCTTAAAAAAGAAAAATTTTCAAATCGAGGATTTCGACAACATAGACAAAAAGCCTCGAAACTATCGAAATTTTTCGTGGTATGCTAGAATCACAGTATCTGAACGTTGTAAAATCCTAAATTCCTTTGATTACCTTGTTCGTAATTTTTTGGGTAAATTATTCAAAAATATCTTAAACTGACGCAAATAGTGTTTGCTATGATTTAATAGTCATTTCTTTACAAGGCGCTAAAAATTTAGACATTTGTAAGGCTATTTCTCCAAAAAAAAGTATTTTCAAATCGGGGATTTTGCCAACAGAGAAAAAAAAGCATCGAAACTATGGAATTTTTTCGTACTATGCTAAAATCACAGTATCTAAACGTTGTACACTACTAACTCATTTAGATTAACCAGTTCGTCATTTTTGCGGTAAAGTATAAGGAAATATCTTAAATTGAAGCTAAAGGCTATTCCGATGATTCGATTGTAATTCCTAATAGGGCGCTAAAATTTTAGTAGTTTGTAAGGATTCTTCTCAAAAAAAAAGAATTTTCAAATCGAGGATTTCGACAACATGGACAAAGAGCCTCGAAACTATCGAAATTTTTCGTGGTATGCTAGAATCACAGTATCCGAACGTTGTAAACTCCAAAATCCATTAGATGACCTAGTTTGCAACTTTTGGGGTAAGTTATTACTGAATACCTCATATTAAAGACAAGGGTTTTTTCTACGATTCGGTAGTAATTTCTTTACAAGGAGCTAAAAATTCAGTCGTATGTAAGGCTTTTTCTCCAGAAAGAACAATTTTCAAATCGAGGATATTGCCAACAGCGGAAAAAAAACCTCGAAACTATGAAATTTTTTCATGGTATACTACAATCACAGTATCTGAACGTTTTAAACTGCTAACTCCCTTGGATTACCGAGTTCGTAATTTTGTGGGAAAATTATTGAAAAATATCTTAAATTGAAACTAAGGGTTTTTCCGATAATTTGATAGCAATTTCCTAATAAGACGCTAAAAATATAGTCGTTTGTAAGGATTTTTCTCATGAAAGTAGACTTATTATATTGAGGAGTTTACCAGCCTAAAAAAAAAGCCTCGAAACTTTAGAATTTTTTTTTTTCGAATGCTGGAATCACAGTATCTGAACGTTTCACATTCCTAAATCCCTTAGATTACTGAGTTCGTAATTTTTGGGGTAAATTATTTAAAAATATCTCAAATTAAAAGTAAGGAATTTCCGATTATTTGATAGTAATTTCTGAAAAAGGCTCTAAAAATTTAGTCGTTTATAAACTTTTTTCTCAAGAAAATAAAATTTTTGTACCGAGGTTTTTTCTAACAGCGAAAAAAAAGCATTAAAACTATGGAATTATTTCGTGGTATGCTAGAATCACAGTATTTGATCGTTTAACACTCAAAAATCCATTAGATGACCTAGTTTGCAGCTTTTGGGGTAAATTATTATAGAATATCTCATATTAAAGACAAGGGTTTTTTCTACGATTTGGTAGTAATTTCTTTACAAGGAGCAGAAAATGTAAACGTTTGTAAGGCCTTTTCTCCAAAAAAAACAATTTTCAAATGGAGGATTTTACCAACAGCGAAAAAAAAACCTCGAAACTATGGAATTTTTTCATGGTATGCTACAATCACAGTGTCTGAACGTTTTACACTCTCAAATCCCTTAGATTACCGAATTCGTAATTCTGCTGGTAAATTAATGGAAAATATCTTAAATTGAAACTAAGGGTTTTTCCCATTATTTGATAGCAATTTCCTAAATAGGCGCTAAAAATTTAGTCGTTTGTAAGGCTTTTTCTCATGAAGTAATAATTTTCATATCGAGGAGTTTACCAGCCGAAAAAAAGCCTGAAAACTTTAGAATTTTTTTTTTGGTATGCTAGAATCACAGTATCTGAAAGTTTTACATTCCTAAATCCCTTAGATTACTGAGTTCGTAATTTTCGGAGTAAATTATTGAGAACTATCTCAAATTAAAACTAAGGGTCCTTTTTATGATTTAATATTAATTTCTTAAAACGGCACTAAAAAGTTAGACCTTTCTAAGGCTTTTTCTCTAAAAAGTCGTATTTTCACATCGAGGATTTAGCCAACAGCGACAAAAAGCATCGAAACTATAGAATTTTTTCGTGGTATCCTAGAATCACAGTATCCGAACGTTTTACACTCGAAAATCCCTTAGAATACCTTGTTTGTAATTTTTGGGATAAAATACTGAGAATAATCCTAAATTGTAGCTAAGGGTTTTTTCCCGATGATTCGGTTGTAATTTTATTCCAAGGCGCTAAAAATTAAGACGTTTGTACGGCTTTCACTCATGAGAGAAGAATTTTCATATCGAGGAGTTTGCCAGCCGAAAAAAAAAGCCTCGAAACTTTGGAATATTTTTGTGGTACAATAGAGTCACAGTATCTGATCGTTTTAGACTCCTTACTCCCTTAGATTACCCAGTTTGTAATTTTCGGAGTAAATTATTGAAAACTATCTCAAATTAAAACTAAGGGTCCATTTTACGATTTGGTAGTAATTTCTTAAAAAGGCGCTGTAAAGTTAGACGTTTCTTTGGGTTTTCCTTTTAAAAAGAAAAATTTTCAAATCGAGGATTTTGCCGACAGCGAAAAAAAGCCTCGAAACTATGGATTTTTTTCGTGGTATGCTAGAATCAGAGTTTCTAAACGTTGTAACCTCCTAACACCTTTAGATTAACTAGTTCGTTATTTTTGGTGAAAAGTATAAAGAAATATCTTAAATTGAAGCTAAGGCTATTCCGATAATTCGGTTGTAATTCCTTAACAAGGCGCTAAAAATTTAGTAGTTTGTAAGGCTTTATCACAAAAAAAAAGAATTTTTAAATCGAGGATTTCGACAACATGGACAAAAAGTCTCAAAACTATTGAATTTTTTCATAGGATGCTTCAATTACAGTATCAGAACGTTTTACACTCCCAACTCCTATACATTACCGAATTCGTAAATTTGTGGGTAAATTACTGGAAAATATAGTAAATCGAAACTAAAGGTTTTTCCGAATATTTGATAGCAATTTCTTAACATGGCGCAAAAATTTAGTCTTTTTTAAGGCATTGTTTCCAAAAAGAAGAATTTTTAAATCGAGAATTTTGCCAAAAGCAAAAAAAAAACCTCGAAACGTTAGAATTTTATCGTAGTATGCTAGAATCACCGTATCCGAACGTTTAACACTCTCGAATCCCTTAGAATACCTAGTTTGTAATTTTTGAAGTAAAATATTTAGAATAAATATAGATTGTAGCTAAAGGTTTTTCCGATTATTCGATAGTAATTTCTTATCAAGGCGCTAAAAATTTAGTCGTTTGTAAGGCTTTTTCTCCAAAAAAAAGTATTTTTAAATCAAGGATTTTGCCAACAGCGAAAAAAAAGCTTCGAAAATATGAAAATTTTGCGTGGTATGCTAGAATTACAGTATCTGAACGTTTTACACTCCCAACTCCCTTAGGTTACCCAGTTTGGAATTTTGGGAGTAAATTATTAAAAAATATCTCAAAATAAAACTAAAGGTCCTTTTTACGATTTGGTTGTAATTTCTTAAAACGGCACTAAAAAGTTAGACCTTTCTAAGGCTTTTTCTCTAAAAAGACGAATTTTCACATCGAGGATTTAGCCAACAGCGACAGAAAGCATCGAAACTATAGAATTTTTTCGTGGTATCCTAGAATCACAGTATCCGAACGTTTTACAATCTAAAATCCCTTAGAATACCTTGTTTGTAATTTTTGGGATAAAATATTGAGAATAATCCTAAATTGTAGCTAAGGGTTTTTTCCCGATGATTCGGTTTTAATTTTATACCAAGGCGCTAAAAAATAAGACGTTTGCTAGGCTTTCACTCATGAGAGAAGAATTTTCATATCGAGAAGTTTGCCAGCCCAAAAAAAAAGCTTTTAAACTTTGGAATATTTTTGTGGTACAATAGAGTCACAGTATCTGATCGTTTTAGACTCCCAACTCCCTTAGATTACCCAGTTTGTAATTTTTGGAGTAAATTATTAAAAAATATCTCAAATCCAAACTAAGGGTCCTTTTTACGATTTGGTTGTAATATCTTAAAAAGGCGCTAAAAAGTAAGACGTTTCCTTGGCTTCTCCTCTAAAAAGAAGAATTTTCAAATCGAAGATTTTGCCAACAGCGACAAAAAGCCTCTAAACTATGAAATTTTTTCGTGGTATGCTAGAATCAGAGTTTCTAAACGTTGTAACCTCCTAACACCTTTAGATTAACTAGTTCGTTATTTTTGGTGAAAAGTATAAAGAAATATCTTAAATTGAAGCTAAGGCTATTCCGATAATTCGGTTGTAATTCCTTAACAAGGCGCTAAAAATTTAGAAGTTTAAAAGGCTTTTTCTCTAAAATGACGAATTTCCAAATCGAGGATTTTGCCAATAGCTTTAAAAAGCCCCGAAACTATGGAATTTTTTCGTAGTATGCTAGATTCAAAGTATCCAAAACGTTGTACAACCTTAACTCCTTTAGATTAACCAG
>JACGTP010001063.1:0-13703 GCA_023678845.1 Mischocyttarus mexicanus
AGTCCTTTTATTTATTCCGATCTTTATGTATCGAACTCGAAAGAACTTACAGCTCTTTCTTGCATACTTTTGTCGCTACTACGTCGACACGCTTTGGCTCGTAGGTGCCGTAAATTCGTACACGCGTATGAGTAAAAACATCTCATACGTGTGAAATTTTTCTCAATTTTTCTACAACTTTGCCGCAAAATTAGATACCGAAGTATCTAAATTCGCTTAAATTATATGACGAGTGAACGTCCCTCTTACGTTCACCGTCCTTTTATTTATTTCGATCTTTATGTATCGAACTTGAAAGAACTTACAGCTCTTTCTTGCATACTTTTGTCGCTACGACTTCGACACGCTTTGGTTCGAAAGTGTCGTAAAGTCGTACACGCGTATGAGACATTTTTACTCATACGAGTGAATTTTTCTCCACCTTTCTACAACTTTGCTGCAAAATTAGACACCAAAGTATCTAAATTCGCTTAAATTTTATGACGAGTGAACGCCTCTCTTACGTTCACCGTCCTTTTATTTATTCCGATCTTTATGTATCGAACTTGAAAGAACTTACAGCTTTTGCTTGCATAATTTTGCCCCTACGACTTCCACACGCTTTGGTTCGAAAGTGACGTAAAGTCGTACACGCGTTTGAGTAAAAACATCTCATACGAGTGAATTTTTCTCCACCTTTCTACAACTTTGCTGCAAAATTAGACACCAAAGTATCTAAATTCGCTTAAATTTTTTGACGAGTGAACGCCCCTCTTACCTTCACCGTCCTTTTAATTACTTCGATCTTAATGTATCGAACTTGAAAGAACTTACAGTTCTTTCTTGCATACATTGGTCGCTACGACTTCGACACGCTTTGGTTCGATAGTGACGTAAAGTCGTACACGCGTATGAGTAAAAACATCTCATACGCGTGAAATTATTTTCCATTTTTCTACAACTTTGCTGCAAAATTAGACACCAATGTATCTAAATACGCTTATATTTTTTGACTAGCGAACGTCCTTCTAACGTTCACCGTCCTTTTTTTTATTTCGATATTTATGAATCGAACTTGATTGAACTTACAGCTTTTTCTTGCATACTTTTGTCCGTACGACTTCGACACGCTTTGGTTCGAAAGTGTTGTAAAGTCGTACACGCGTATGAGATATTTTTACTCATACGAGTGAATTTTTTTCCATCTTTCTACAACTTTGCCGGAAAATTAGACACCAAAGTATCTAAATTCGCTTATATTTTGTGACGAGTGAACGCCCCTCTTACGTTCACCGTCTTTTTATTTATTTCGTCCTTTATGTATCGAACTTGAAAGAACTTACAGCTCTTTATTGCACACTTTCGCCCTTACGACTTCGACACGCTTTGGTTCGAAAGTGTTGCAAAGTCGTAAACGAATATGAGATATTTTTACTCATACGAGTGAATTTTTTTCCATCGTTCTACAACTTTGACGCAAAGTTAGACACCGATCTATCTAAATTCGCTTATATTTTTTGACGAGTGAACGTCCCTCTAACGTTCACCGTCCTTTTATTTATTTCGATCTTTATGTGTCTGTTAGGATTCTCGTGGATCGAAATAATAATTATACTTAGTATCCCCAATAACAATAGCTTTATTCTTTAATGTACAATCTTGTCGGCACTGTTCTTTATTATGTCTTTACTGTGAGGCAGCAGGAACTAGAATACCAATAAACATTTTAAACCGCGAAGTGCGGCTTCGCCGCACAAACAGTATTGTTTATCGACAGATGTCGCACTTATAATATACAGAGTTAAGATTATAACATTTAACATATTCAACACGCCTTCTTTAATTTATAATCTTGACGCTTTACAAAATTTAAACATTTATTTCAACTTTACATTTCTTTTCACTTCTATAATCCTAAATCACTTTTAATGCTTTTCTAATGTTTACAAATCTTTTTTTGTCCAAAGCCTTTGTCAGCATATCGGCCAGATTTGAATTTAAATCAATTTTTTTACATTTATTATTCCCTTTTCATGATTCTTATTTACATAATGATACTGCACCTCAATGTGTTTTGACTTCTTTGTGAGATTTCCAAACTTTGCAATGGCAATTGCACCTGAATTATCCTCATATATATCTACAGATTTGTCAAAAACTATATAAAACGATTCGTGTAATAAATTTCTAATGAAAAGTATATCTGATACTGCCTCAGACATAGCAGTATATTCAGCAAAAGCTGAACACTTAGTTACTGTGCTTTGTTTGTGTGTTTTCCAGTATACTAAATTTCCATACAATCGAATTACAAAACCTGTTGTAGACTTTCTGTCTATATTATCACTAGCATAGTCAGAATCTACCATACAATCTAATATTTCATTATTTTCATCATCGCAGTAAGTTAATTTTAAATCTTTAGTCTTGTACAAGTATTTCAAGATTCTTAATGCATATTTGTAATGTGATTGATTATAACAACTTTGATAACGACTCAAATAATTAACGATATACGCTATATCCGGTCGTGTATCTGTACTTATGTATAATAATTCACCTATTAAATTTCTATAATGTATTCGCTCGTCGACTTCTGTAGCTTGATCTAATTTTAAATTAGTCTCTATCGGAGTATCATACAATTTTGCTTTTTCTAAATTATATTTAACAGCCAAAGATTCAATATATTTTGTTTGACTTAAAGTCATCTTATTTCTATCCTTACTATACTTAATATCAATGCCGATGTATTGACTAACCTGACCCAAATTTTTCATTGAGAATTTTTCCATTAGATTAGTTTTTACTTGACTTATTCTTGCCTTATCCTTACAACAAATTAAAAGATCATCTACAAAGACTAGTATATATATTGGATCTTTGTCTGTATTATTTACATATAGACAATAATCATAGTTGCTTCTGACAAAATTTAATTTTTCCATATATTCACTAAAACAATCGTACCATGCTTTAGGACTTTCTCTGAGACCATAGAGCGCCTTTTTTAATTTACAAACGTTGTTTTTTCCAGTTTTATAACCCTCTGGTTCATTGATATACACTTCTGATTTTACTTGACTGTTCAAAAACGCTGTCTCAACATCCATTTGTTCTATGTACATATTGTTTTTGACACTAAATGACAATAAAATTTTTAATGTCTGCATTTTACCTACCGGTGAATATACATTTTCAACATAATCCTTCTGTTGGAATCCTCTAACCACTAATCTAGCTTTGTATTCATTATTATTTTTCTTTTTATAAATCCATTTGACATCAATAACTTTTTTATCTTTTGGTCTTTTAACAGTTTGCCATGTTTTATTTTTCTTTAAACTCTCTATTTCGGAATCTATTGCCCTTTTCCATTGTTTATTTTCGCTTGATTTTGACGCTTTCTCAAATGTATTTGGTACATTTGCGTCTACATAGTTTACATAAATAAGATGAGATATTGGATTTCCATATCTTTCTACTGGATTTCTTTTTCGTTTTGAGAATTTCCTTACTGAATCGTCATTTTCCTGTTCGCTTATTTCATTATCAGAGTAAACGTCTCCTTTCTTAATTGATTTGGAAGTTGAAGTAGAAGATAATTGGTTGTTTTCTTTTTGTCCGTCATTAATATCTACATTTATACATACATCGCTTTCCGAATTACTATTTCTTTGATCATGTATCCTCTCCATACAAATTAATTTTGTATCCTCTTCTATTACAATTACATGTCTCGCAGTTATTATTTTGTAATTAATTAGAACTTTATATCCATTCTCTTCATATCCTACCAACACTCCTAGTCGGGCTTTATCATCCCATTTACTTTTTCTTAAAACTTCTGGAGTTCTTACGTAAACTCTACTACCATAAATTTTTAAATTGCTAACATTAGGCTTTCTGCCAAAGAATATTTCATAAGGAGTTTTATTCTCTATAGTGTTTGCAATTGTTCTGTTCTTCAAATAAGCAACTGTTTTCATGATTTCAGGCCAATACATTCTATGTATTCTGGCTTCTTTTAACAAACACCTACCTATATTCATAGCTCACCTATTGTATCTTTCTGCTACACCATTTAATTCGTGAACGTAGGGTGGACATGGCAATAATTCAATTCCCTTACTTTTAATAAAATTATAAATTTCTCGATTTAGGTATTCCTTTCCGTTATCACAACGTAATTTCTTAACTCTTCTATCAAATTTATTCTCTACTTCATTAACAAATTCTATAAAACAACCTGCTGTTTCTGATTTATTTTTGATGCAAAAGATTCTTGCGCATTTATTATAATCGTCAATGAATGTTAAGAAATATTTCTCTCCACCATAACCAGTTGTGTTATGTGGACCATTCAGATCGGAATGAATCAGTTCTAAAATTTCTGTTGCCTTAGTTCTATTATTTTCAAAAGGAGCATTTGACATTTTACTTTCTATACAGTTTGCACATTTCATTTCAACAGTTTCTAATTTTTCAGGCAAGCCTTCAACTAATTTATTGTCAACTAATTTACTCTAGTCTTTAAAGTTTACATGCCCGAGTGCCCTGTGCCATTTTTCTTTGTTTGTCAATTTCAACGCATTTACATACATATCTTCACAAACCTTTTTAAATAGATGACTTTTTATATAGTACAGATCGTCTACTTTCTCTGCGACAGCAATTAATTCTTTCGATTTATTATAAATTTTTGCAGTCTCATTTCTTGCCACAATTGTATAATTCTTAGTTATGTTAGTGTTACGTCCTAGGACGTTTCCCCTATCTTCTTTCTTCTTATTCTCCTTCTCTGTGCTCGATATTTACCTCGAGCATCACGTATGGATCATGTACGCGATGACAAGGTTATTTATGAGAGGAGAAGGACCAGATGAGCGGCATTCTTTAAGTCCAGCACCCCAATATCGTCTGGAGTTTAGAGAGGACCATACAAAATAAACATCCTCGAACACACATCTACTCCTATCGGTTTCAAGGAACCATAAATTATCTCAAGAATAAAGTTCCCCTCCAACATGGGGAGACGCTCAGATTTCTTGGGTCCGAATATCGTCTGAACTTTGTCTCCAAAATACAACTAACGACTGTAAGTTCATCAACCAATGAGGGTCGTACACGTTAATGAAATCACCAATAGTGAAGACAGAGGGCATTTTCCGAAAACCGATTCGTTAAGAAAAGGAGATGACGTGCTGGGGAGTACACGCGGACAAAGGTTATAAGAAGGAATGTCGAGAGCCGCCGGGGGCGCATTATTTTTCTGTTTAATCTTGTATTAGTTTATAAGTCTGAAATCCAGTATTAGTTATAAGTCTGAAATCCAGTATAATTCATAAGTCCGTAATTCTGTGTCAATTAATAAGTCTGAAATTCTGAGCATATTAATAAGTCTGTAATTCTGAGAATATTAATAAGTTAATATTCAGTCTGTTAACAAGAAGTTATCTTGTAATCAGTTTAATCTGTGTGTTTGAAAGGAAGATCATTCGTTAATGTGAAAGAATAAACATACTTTATTAAACCAAGTTTAGAGTGAACATTCTGGTGGAACTAGTTAAAACCAGTGCTTATTGATACTAAACCTGTCCCAGAACCGATTCAAGGATCCGGAATAGAAACCAACATCGACGGAAAGGTAAAGGTGTATCAAGACTAATTACTCCATATATCTCCCAGCATTCGTTCATAATCTATTTCTTAAGCCAAGTAACGTCAATTCCATCCATCCAGTCATCTCCGCCGGTCTTATTACTCGTCATTGCTATCACAATTTTTTAGGTCATTCCCTGGTAAAGGCTTAACAGCTTGACCAAAAACAGACCAAACTATATATTACGCTACAGGACGTAACATTAGAAAAACTTAATAAATTTTGACCCATACCCTCAACATAATATACATTTTTTATCTCTACTTGTTTTTGACTATAATAATTTTTAAAATAAACCTTTACAGTTCCTAGTTTGATAGCTTTCAACATTCTACCATCTGGTAATTTAACGTTGACGGGATCATTTAAATTTACATATTCGTTAAACAATTTGTCATCTTTTATAATGTGGTTTGTACAGCCACTATCTAATAACCAATTTATCTTATCGCATTCTTCGCTGAAGTCATACCTTTTTACCTGATTTACTTGTAGGTTTTCCATTTGCATCACCCATGATTCAGCTGAATAGTCGTTGTATCTTCCGTGTGATGACTCTGTTCTGGGTCGACCTGATCCTCTTGCTCGGCTACTGCCTCTGCTATATCCGCTTCTGTTATGGCCTCTCTGGTTACTTCGTTGACTTTGATTAGGCTGAGTACCTCTTCCTTGGTTAGGATGTGTGTTTCTTCCTCTTGTTTGGTGTTGCAGTTGTCGGCAGTCTTTTTTGAAATGCCCTGGTTTTCCACAATTAAAACATTTACCTCTCGCCTGGGCTGAAAATGTACTCACATTGCTCTTACTATCTGAATCAACAGTCAGACTTTTTTCTTTTATTTTGGATCTTACATAGTCCACTGTCCTTTGCTCTTCAGAGATAATGTCTATAAAATCTCCTTTATAACTATAGCTTGGTGGTAAAGCTCTTATCAAATATCTCACCTTCTTAGGTTCATCCAACCTTCCACCAGCTGCTTTAAATTCTTTGGGTTTTTTCTCAAAATCTGCAAAAAATTCTTCAACGGTATTATAATTAATTAGTTTAATATCTTCTATCTTCCCTCTGCATTCTATTTGCATGGCTGTAGATTGTGTCAGATACATTCTGTTGAACTTTTGTATCATTTCATAAGCAGTTTCGCATTCATCAACGTACTCCAATTGTTTGTCATCAATTGCGCTTACTATAATTAGTCTAGCTTGCAAATCCTTTCTATTCCAAGTGGCTACTGTATCTGTCTCATTTATATTTCTTTGAGCTTGTTCTTTACAATTTTTATACTCTAGTAACATCATTAATCTCGTTTTCCAACTCGTATAATTTGCTCCATTGAAAGTGGATATCGAAACATCTTCAAATCTTGCTTGAGTTGCCATATTTAATTCCTAATCACCGTTATACTTGTATACTTAAAAATTTCAAAAAAAAATTCTAATATTCTTCAGTTACTTTAAACACTATTCGTAACCGACTTCTTAAGTGTTTATTTGAAAAAAAAATGTCTTTGTTTACAAACTTTTCCTTATAACTTAAATATCCTATTTGTTTACAACGTTCTATACCACGTTTTCTTCGTGCCGACCTTGACCCAAGAGCATCTCACTCAATTTGAATTATTCTTTAAACAAACTGTCGTTTTCAATCTACTTTGACTATCCGTTTTCGTCCTTACGAATATAATATATAAATATGCTTACCAGCAATCGTTGCTTTCAGCGTGGCCAAATCTTACTTTGCTATCTGTATACTACTCGAGTACGTATAGAGAATAAATTTACCAAAACCAGCTATCCTACTACCCACGGAGAAAAAAACATTATCCTTTAAACCAATGAGTAAAATCAGCTATCTTTCCAACCAATGCTCTTGCTACCATGTTAGGATTCTCGTGGATCAAAAAATAATTATACTTAGTATCCCCAATAACAATAGCTTTATTCTTTAATGTACAATCTTGTCGGCACTGTTCTTTATTATGTCTTTACTGTGAGACAGCAAGAACTAGAATGCCAAGAAACATTTTAAACCGCGGAGTGCAGCTTCGCCGCACTAAAAGTACTGTTTATCGACAGATGTCGCACTTATAATATACAGAGTTAAAATTATAACATTTAACATATTCAGCAGTATCGAACTTGAAAGAACTTACAACTCTTTATTGCACACTTTTGCTTTTACGACTTCGACACGCTTTGGTTCGAAAGTGTTGCAAAGTCGTACACGCGTATGAGATATTTTTACTCATACGAGTGAATTTTTTTCCATCTTTCTACAACTTTGCCGCAAAATTAGGCACCGAAGTATCTAAATTCGCCTATATTTTTTAACGAATGAACGTCCCTCTAACGTTCACCGTCCTCTTATTTATTTCGATCTTTATGTATCGAATTTGAAAGAACTTACAGCTCTTTCTTGCATAATTTTGCCCCTACGACTTTGACACGCTTTGGTTCGAAAGTGTTGTGTTACGTCCTGTAGCGTAATATATAGTTTGGTCTGTTTTTTGTCAAGCTGTTAAGCCTTTACCAGGAAATGACCTAAATAATTGTGATAGCAATGACGAGTAACGAGTCCGGCGGTGATGACTGGATGGAAGGAATTGATGTTACTTGGCTTAAGAAATAGGTTATGATCGAATATTGGGAGATATATGGAGTAATTAGTCCTGATACACCTTTACCTTTCCGTCGATTTCAGGTTCTATTCCGGATCCTTGAATCGGTTCTGGGACAGGTTTAGTATCAACAAACGCTGGTTTTAACTAATTCCACCAGAATGTTCACTCTTAACTAGGTTTAATAAAGTATGTTTATTCTTTCACTTCAACGAATGATCTTCCTTTCAAGACAAACAGATTACGTCTATTATAGAATAACTTCTTGTTAACAGACTGAATATTAACTTATTAATTAACACAGAATTACAGACTTAATAATTAACTCAGAATTACGGACTTATGAATAATACTGGTTTTCAGACTTATACCTAATACTGGATTTCAGACTTATAAACTAATGCAGGATTGAACAGAAAAATAATAATGCTGAATGCTCTCCGTCGGTTTTCGACAACCCTTCTTATAACCTTCGTCCGTGCGTACTCCCCATTACGTCATCTCTTCTTCTTAACGAATCGGTTTTCGGAAAATGCACTCTGTCTTCACTATTGGTGAGTTCATTTACGTGTACGACACTCATTAGTTGATGAACTTACAGTCGTTAGTTGTATTTTGGAGACAAGGTTCAGACGATATTTGGACCCAAGAAATCTGAGTGCACCCCATGTAGGTGGGGAACTTTATTGCTCCACTAATTTTATGGTTGCTTGAAACCGATAGGAGTAGATGTGTGTGCGAGGATGTTTACTTTGTATGGTCCTCTCTAAACTCCAGCCGATATTGGAGTGCTGGACTTAAAGAATGCCGCTCATCTGGTCCTTCTTTTCTCATAAATAACCTTGTCCATTGCGTACATGATTCATACGTGATACTCGAGGTAAATATCGAGCACAGAGAAGGAGAATAGGAAGAAAGAAGAAAAGGGAAACGTCCTAGGACGTAACAGTTGCAACAGGCGGAGTCCTTTAATGGGCAATACACAATGATACCGGTCTGCGACGCTACTGCTTTGGGTACTCTCAGGACCCGTCTTGAAACACGGACCAAGGAGTCTAACATGTGCGCGAGTCATTGGGACCGCGAAGCCTAAAGGCATAATGAAAGTGAAGGTCGTACTGTAAGGTCGACCAAGGGAGGATTGGCCGCGTTTACGCGTTGCTCCGCACTCCCGGGGCGTCTCGCTCTCATTGCGAGAAGAGGCGCACCCAGAGCGTACACGTTGGGACCCGAAAGATGGTGAACTATGCCTGGTCAGGACGAAGTCAGGGGAAACACTGATAGAGGTCCGTAGCGATTCTGACGTGCAAAACGATCGTCGAAACTGGGTATAGAGGCGAAAGACTAATCGAACCATCTAGTAGCTGGTTCCCTCCGAAGTTTCCCTCAGGATAGCTGGCACTCGTTCGTTCATAATTGAACGTCAAACGAGTCTCATCTGGTAAAGCGAATGATTAGAGGCCTTGAGGCCGAAACGACCTCAACCTATTCTCAAACTTTAAATAGGTGAGATCTCTGGCTTGCTTAAACTATGAAGCCAAGAGAAAAATTATAATGTAATGTAATATACGGATCAAAGCGCCAAGTGGGCCAATTTTGGTAAGCAGAACTGGCGCTGTGGGATGAACCAAACGCAAAGTTAAGGCGCCTAAGTCGACGCTTATGGGATACCATGAAAGGCGTTGGTTGCTTAAGACAGCAGGACGGTGGCAATGGAAGTTGGAATCCGCTATGGAGTGTGTAACAACTCACCTGCCGAAGCAACTAGAAAATGGATGGCGCTGAAGCATCGCGCCTATACTCTGCCGTCAGCGGCAAACGTGGCAGTTAGCACGGGAAATAAACCGCCCGTGGGCTGCCGCTATGAAGCTCTGACGAGTAGGAGGGTCGCAGCGGTGTGCGCAGAAGGGTCTGGGCGTGAGCCTGCCTGGAGCCGCCGTCGGTGCAGATCTTGATGGTAGTAGCAAATACTCCAGCGAGGCCCTGGAGGACTGACGCGGAGAAGCGTTTCGTGTGAACAGCCGTTGCACAAGAGTCAGTCGATCCTAAGCCCTAGGAGAAATCCTATGTCGATGACGGTGTGCAGAAAAAAATGTTGTTTCATAATTATAAATAATTATAATTATATATATATATATATATATATAAAATAAATTGAACGACACACACCCGTCGGGCGAAAGGGAAACCCGGCAGCGGAACCGCATACAATTCGGGCCCTTGTAAGAGAGTTCGTCGGGGTAACCCAAAATGACCTGGAGACGCCGTCGGGAGATCCGGGAAGAGTTTTCTTTTCTGTATAAGCGTTCGAGTTCCCTGGAAACCTCTAGCAGGGAGATAGGGTTGGGAACGCGAAGAGCACCGCAGTTGCGGCGGTGTCCGGATCTTTCCCTCGGACCTTGAAAATCCAGGAGAGGGCCACGTGGAGGTGTCGCGCCGGTTCGTACCCATATCCGCAGCAGGTCTCCAAGGTAAAGAGCCTCTAGTCGATAGACTAATGTACGTAAGGGAAGTCGGCAAATTGGATCCGTAACTTGGGAATAAGGATTGGCTCTGAGGAGCGGGGCGTGTCGGGCTTGGTAGGGAAGCGGGTCTGGCTGACGTGCCGGGCCTGGGCGAGGTGAACGTTAACGGCAACGTTACTGGGATCCGAGCTCGGTCCCGTGCCTTGGCCTCCCGCGGATCTTCCTTGCTGCGAGGCTTCCTCTCGGTTCGTCCCGTTGAGGTCGTCCTCTTCGGCCGTCATTCAACGCTCAGCTCAGAACTGGCACGGACTAGGGGAATCCGACTGTCTAATTAAAACAAAGCATTGCGATGGCCCTCACAGGTGTTGACGCAATGTGATTTCTGCCCAGTGCTCTGAATGTCAACGTGAAGAAATTCAAGCAAACGCGGGTAAACGGCGGGAGTAACTAAGACTCTCTTAAAAGTACGGACAAAGAAAAATTTAAAATTTACGAAGAACCTAAAATTCAAACGGCTGCTGGACTCAGTAAGCCGGATGTCATTCTATGCGACGACTCAGTAGCCTACGTCGTGGATGCACAAGTCATCAACGACCAATATGACCTCGAGAAAGGCTACAAAGATAAGGCCAAAAAATATGAAAGAATATCTAATAATATTAAAGAACTAACAAGGAAGGAGCTGGACAAATTTGGTACTTTAACACTCTCATGGAAAGGATTATGGTCAAAGAAAGCCATAAAAGACCTGTTGGACTGAAAGCTGCTAAAGAATGCAGACATTAAGATCTTATCCACTCGAGTGCTTATCGGAGGAGTCTTGAGCTACAGGAACTTTCTTACAACAACATCAACGGAAACACGATTTCGGAAGAAAGTTGGATAAGGCTGATAAAGGCTCCCTAAAGAATCAGTCTATCTGCTCCAACAACTAACAGATACAATAAATAATTACCTCAAGTTGGGCAGTGTTTTTTAGTGGGTATTATACAACTGAGTCCCACAGTACCTTTGGATGAAAATACCTCTCGAAGGAGCTAAGGGTCTGCGTAAATGCATTTTTTCACTGCCCGAAGGGAAAAAAAAAAAAAAATAGCCAAATGCTTCGTCATCTAATTAGTGACGCGCATGAATGGATTAACGAGATTCCCACTGTCCCTATCTACTGTTACCCTCACGGGTAGAGTGTTGCATCATCCCCATTGTACCTGGATGTTGGCAACGCAAAATCTCCACACCACGTGAGTTTTATTTTGCTCACGGGGTTATACGACTACGGTCATGTGAGGAAAATTAGCACTAGACAATCATGTCTTAAAGCACTATTTGAACGCGCTCAGTACTGGCCGAGAACATTAATAGTGCTTCGGCACTGTGCCTCGTTAATGTTTTCAATGCCTTTACTCTGACTAGGTGGTCTACATTGGGATCGAGCAAATTTGAACGAATGCTGGCGACCATGCCTCCCCGTGGCCCCCGCTGGTAACGTTTGCCAGTAGGCAAGCGGCTAAACTGGTCGTCTCCCGTAAGGGACGATCCTCCCCTCCTATGATCCTAAATGGTGAGGAGGGGAGTTTCTCCAAGTGTTGTTCACTTGGTAGATGGTTTAAGCGCCCTTCAATATCACGTGCAATAAGTTCAGAAACTTGACGCACATAGAGCTAGTAGTGTACCTTCTGTACCAGAATATACTTGAGCTACACACACTAGTTGTCCCTATCTACTACTAGCGCCCTCTGCGTTGAATTGAAAGGTCGCCTCCACGTCGCTCTGATTCGTAGAGGACATTTTGTGCGGAAAAAAGTGGAATTAGTGTAAAAAACTTAGTATATATAGTTAGCGGTAGTTTAGTTTACTTGAATTAGATAATAATTGTGATTCGGGAAATTTTTTCCTAAAAGTTATTAGTGATTAAGTTTTTTCAAAACTGACGTGGCTTTAAGCGGCCATATTTAATTTGTAGCTATAGTGAATATTTGGAACTGACGCGCCACCTATCGGCTCTTCGAGTAGTTCGAGCTCTGACGCGCCATCTTGATTTCTTACTTAGTAGTTGTATTGCTGCCTAACCTAAAACATAAGAAACTCGTTTCGCCGGCACTTGCCCGGCGGTTTTAAATAATGAACCGCATTTTAGCCAATAAAATGGCTGAGGATATGGAAATTGAAGACCATCTCTTCACGGAGAAAAGAAAGAAAAGGAAAGAAAGAAGTGACGAAGAAGAAATGACAGATAATAAAAAAAGAACAATTAAAATTTGCCCACAAGCACCTGTCAGCATCAAGGACAACTTGCAAAGAGAAGTACGAGCTTACAAAATTTTTGAAAGCAAAGTGCAGCTCATAGAAATGGAGGATATTGAATTCAGGGACCTTCAAGAGATAAAAACAAAGGTGTCGGGCATGATGAAACTTATAGTTCAACTATGTGAAAGGAAACAGGAGAATAAAATAAATGAAGAACCAACAGCTTTGGAAAACCGTCTCCAAAAGTTCGAGGAGGCAATAAAAATGGCCACAGAGAGCATAAAGGAGCTCAAAAACCAGTCCGGGAAAACAACAAGTTAGCACCTGCAGTAAAGAAATCGGAGGAAAACAGCAACACCAGAAACCGGCACGTTGTAGCGATCTATCCGCGAGAACAAGCAAAAGCAGTGAACAGTGACGAGACAAAAAAAACTGTTATAAATACCATCACACTAGCGAAAGAAAAGCTGCAAATTTGCGGCGTAAAGAAAATTGCCAACAAAGGGATCCTTGTGGAAACAAGGACAAAAGAAGACCTGGAAAGAGTAGTAAGGTCAGAAAAACTGCAAGCTGCTGGGCTCAAAAGGGAAGTTCCTTCAAGAAAAAAGCCGCTTCTGATGGTTTATGGAGTCCAAAAAGAAACTTCAGATAAGCAGTTTCTGTCACAACTGAAGAAACAAAACCTCGAGGCATTAAATGAAGGAAAATTATCTGATGAAGTGGCAATCTCACACC
>JACGTP010001064.1:0-13696 GCA_023678845.1 Mischocyttarus mexicanus
AAAAATTCTTCTTTTTGGAGAAAATCTTTCCTAACAACGAAATTTTTTGTGCCTCGTTAAGAAATTAGTACTGAATAATAGGAAAACCCATTAGCTTCAATTTGAGATATTTCTTAATAATTTACCCCAAAAATTACACAAAATGTAATCTAAGAGATATATGAGTTTTCAACGTTTAGATACTTTGATTCTTGACCACCGCAAAAAAATTCCATAGTCTCGAGGCTTTTTTTTCGCTGTTGGCAAAATTCTCGATTTGAAAATTCTTCTTTTTGGAGAAAAAACCTTACAAACTACGAAATTTTTGGTGCCTTGTTAAGAATTTACTACTGAATAATAGGAAAAACCCTTAGCTTCAATTTGAGATATTTTTTAATAATTTACCCCAGAAATTACGTACAGGGTAATCAAAAAGAGTTATGAGTTTTTAATGTTTAGAGACTTTGATTCTTGACCACCGCGAAAAAATTCCATAGTTTCGAGGCTTTTTTTCGCTTTTGTCAAAATCCTTGATTTGAAAATTCTTCTTTCTGGAGAAAAAGCCTTACTGTATGTGGTGAAATTTCTCCAACATGGAGACCTCTCGCAATTAGATATTAATTAGCTGTGGAGGTGAAGATTACTGATTAGAAATAAAGAAAACACTTGATTGTTCCAACCAGAAACCGAAGTTCTTTTATTGGCTCAAATGGGAAAAGCCTCTCGGCATAAAAACCCCTTGAAGAAATGTAATACAATATAGGTGGTACAATATTGTTAATATGAAGCTCGGGACCTTTAAGGTCTAATGCTAAAATATATTACAAGGCGCTACTTAGCTTTATTGTGGTGTCTTTGATCGGAATGAGGAGTCTTATATGGTAGAATATTTATCGCTTTTGTAATCAATATATCGCTTTCGAGTTCTTTTCCGTCTGCTCAAGTGGGCGTCTAGGATCAGAATATTCGATCGCTTCGGAAAATGGTCCCGGCAGTGGGGGGGGCTTGGATACGCAGCGCTCAGGTGGGGGTGTGGGTGTTTGGGAAAATTCTCGTGACGCTTACGCGTAGTCTTACAAGCGAAGATTAAATCTTATAAGGTCGTTTTCGACCGTACATACTCCCCTCGTTGAGAGCGTAGTGATCAAGAACATGCGTTCAAACAACACAGTAAAATGTGCTTTTTCTAACTTGATAATTCTATAAGAAATTCGAACAAGTGTTGTTCAACGTGATCCTAAGTTCGCTGGCCAGACGAAGAAATTCGTCTTGTACGTACAAGAATAAAGTCAGCTATTCTAGCTGATATGAACGGAAGTTTAACAATATGACACAGATTGATTTAAAATAATTGCGATTGGGTAAATTGTCGCATTGTGCTAGTCTATTCCTCTGAGCGACCCTTTCTGTAACTACTGGTGCTAAGTCCTGTCCAAGATCAACGTCAACAATTCATCTCGATCGTCAACTCATCAATGGTATATTCCTTCAGGATATGTTCCAATGTAACAGGCGTATATCTGGAACTCGGTATACTATCCTTGAGTACGATATGTGGTTAGGTTATTCGGCGACTTGGTCGCGATTATAGTAAAGCTGATGATTTTAGCGACTTGGTCGCAATTATAGTAAAGCTGATGGCTTTTTGGCGACTTGGTCGCGTTTATAGTAAAGCTGATGGGTTTTGCGCCTTGGTCGCAATTATAGTAAAGCTGATGGTTTTTGGCGACTTGGTCGCGACTATAGTAAAGCTGATGGTTTTTGCGACTTGGTCGCAATTATAATAAAGCTGCTAATCGTTCAATTTACTTACTCGTTCAGCTAACTTACTCGTCAGCTACTACTCGTTTAACTGACCCATCCGTCAGTTACTACTCGTTCAACTGACCCATCCGTCAGTTACTACTCGTTCAGTTTACTCGTTCAGTTTACTCGTTCAGCTAACTTATTCGTCAGCTACTACTCGTTTAACTGACCCATCCGTCAGCTACTACTCGTTCAACTGACTCATTTGTCAGCTATTACTCGTTCAACTGACTCATTCGTCAGTTACTACTCGTTCAGTTTAATGTTTATGTGGTCGCCTCCTCCCTTGTCTCCTTCATTGTTTTTGGAACCGAAGGGTGTAATTTGTTCGTGTTTTGATGCAGGGCTATATGATGAAATTTGTAGCAGATTTGGCAGCGCATTGCCCTACACCGATCGTTATGTTTGCCTAAGCAGTTCGTGCATAACCCGTACTTATTCACCGTGTCCCATCTGGCAGATTTCGATAAATCAAGAAACCGAGAACATTGATATAGTTCGTGACCCCTTCGTTGGCATAAAAGGCATCTTCGCGGTGGCGGTGATGGTGTCTTTGCGTCGCGATTTTTACGTTTCGCTCTATAGTCCGAATATGGGACCGTCCTGTTTGAAGCCGCCTTCCGCAGTAGAATCTCATTTAGGAAATTACATACTTCATCGATAGTCGGAAATACATCAGGATCTAGACGTTTATCCTATTCGTTTCTATATCCCTTTGGTATCGCGTTTTCTATCACGCGAGTTATGACGGTGAGCGGCGTTATATCGAGGGACGCTATGGTTTGGACGCGTGCGCGGGTATCGCTTAATAACCGCGTAATACCCTTTACATCATCATCTTCCGGACTCCGCGTCGCTAATAACGCGTCAATGTGTTGTGACAATAGCAATCTTTTGCGGTCGTACGTTCCTAAGAGAGCCTCCCAAGCAAGCTTATAACTGCCCTCCTTCAAGGAATATTGAGAGATTGTTTCTCGAGGTAAGCCTAGCAAAGATTCCCTTAAATAATCAAACTTTTCAAGTTCGCTTATGTTCGTTCGCGAACCGACCAGTGTTATAAAACTGTCCCTATATGCTATCCAATTTACTAAATTCCCATCGAACTTCGGTATATGGATACGCGGTAGTGTAACAAGCCGCGGGGTCTCATTCGGAGTCGCGCATGACGGAGTCGTGTCCGGGTTCAACGCGACCGGGTTAGCATTAGGATTTGCCCTTATTTTGGCCATTATAGCGAAATACTTATCCTGCAACTCGTCAAAATCGCTAAATTCCCCATGATCCTTTTCTTGCTGGTCGAGAGTTTCGTACAAACCCCCGGAATCGCGCAACAAGGAATCGAGTTTCTCTCCACGCACGCTTGCTTCCGCGGGAATTAAATTTTCTTCTAAAATTAATGTCTCGAAACGCGTCATGTATCTTTTCAACGAAGCGCGTTTATTTTTAAGACCTTTTATTAATTCCATGATAACTGAGGTTTATTTATTCGATCGATATTTATGGAAAAGGCTGCGAGTTCTTCCGCGATCTGAACTGTTATCTCGCTGTGTGTATTCTTACGCGACGTGTAACGAAATTTTTGGTGCTTTGTTAAAAAAAAACTACTGAATAATAGGAAAAACCCTTAGCTTCAATTTGAGATATCTCTTAATTATTTACCCCAAAAATTACGAACAGGGTAATCTAAGAGAGTCATAAGTTTTCAACGTTTAGATACTTTAATTTTTGAGTACTGCGAAAAAATTCCATAGTTTCGAGGCTTTTTTTGCGCTGTTGGCAAAATTCTCGATTTGAAACTTATTCTTTCTGGAGAAAAAACCTTACAAACAACGAAATTTTTGGTGCCTCGTTATGAAATTAGTACTGAATAATAGGAAAACCCCTTAGCTTCAATTTAAGATATTTTTTAATAATTTACCCCAAAAAATTACGAACATGGTAATCTAAGAGAGTTATGAGTTTTCAACGTTTATATACTTTAATTTTTGACTACCGCGAAAAAATTCCATAGTTTCGAGGCTTTTTTTCGCTGTTTGCAAAATTCTCGATTTGAAAATTCTTCTTTTTGGAGAAAAAACCTTAAAAACAACAAAATTTTTGGTGCCACGTTAAGAAATCAGTAATAAATAATACGAAAAACCCTTAGCTTCAATTTGAGATATTTCTTAATAATTTACCCCAAAAATTACGAACAGGGTAATCTAAAAGTTATGAGTTTTCAACGTTTAAATACTTGAATTCTAGACCACCGCGAAAAAATTTCATAGTTTCGAGGCATTTTTTTTTGCTGTTGGCAAAATTCTCGATTTGAAAATTCCTTTTTTTTGGAGAAAGAACCTTCCTAACAACGAAATTTTTGGTGTCTCGTTAAGAAATTACAACTAAATAATAGGGAAAACCCTTAGCTTCAATTCGAGATATTTCTTAATAATTTACCCCAAAAATTACGTACAGGGTAATCTAAAAGTTATGAGTTTTCAACGTTTAAATACTTGAATTCTAGACCACCGCGAAAAAATTTCATAGTTTCGAGGCATTTTTTTTGCTGTTGGCAAAATTCTCGATTTGAAAATTCTTCTTTTTGGAGAAAAATCCTTCTAAACAACGAAATTTTTGGTGCCTCGTTAAGAAATTACTACTAAATAAAAGGAAAAACCCTTAGCTTCAATTTGAGATATTTCTTAATAATTTACCCCAGAAATTACGAACTGGGAAATCTATGGTATTTAGGAGGTTTCAACGTTCAGATACTTTGATTCCAGACCTACGCGAGAATATTCTATAGTTTCAAGGCTTTTTTTTCGTTTTAGGCAAAATTCTCGATCTGAAAATTCTTCTTTCTGGAGAAAAAACCTTACAAACATCGAAATTTTTTGTGCCTGGTTAAGGAATTACTATTGAATAATAGGAAAAAACTTTAGCTTCAATTTGAGATATTTCTTAATAATTTATCCCAAAAATTACGAACAGGGTAATCTAAAAAAGTTATGAGTTTTCAACGTATAGATAATTTGATTCTTGACCAACGCGAAAAAATTCCATAGTTTCGCGGCTTTTTTTTCCCTGTTGGCAAAATTCTCGATTTGAAAATTCTTCTTTTTGGAGAAAAAGCCTTACACACATCGAAATTTTTGGTGCCTTGTTAAGTAATTAGCACTGAATAATAGGAAAACCCCTTAGCTTCAATTTAAGATATTTCTTAATAATTTACCCAAAAAATTACGTACAGGGTAATCTAAGAGAGTTATGAGCTTTCAACGTTTAGATACTTTGATTCTGAACCACCGCGAAAAAATTCCACAGTTTCGAGGCTTTTTTTTCGCTGTTGGCCAAATTCTTGATTTGAAAATTCTTCTTTTTGGAGAAAAATCCTTCCAAACAACGAAATTTTTGGTGCCTCGTTAAGAAATTACTACTGATTCATAGAAAAACCCCTTAGCTTTAATTTGAGATATTTTTCAATAATTTACTCCGAAAATTACTAACTGTGTAATCTAAGAGATTTAAAAGTGTAAAAAGTACAAATACTGTGATTCTAGCATACAAAGCAAAAATTTCATAGTTTCGAGGTTTTTTTTTCGTCGTCGGCAAAATCTTTAATTTGAAAATTCTTCTTTTCGGAGAAAAAGGCTTTTAAACGTCTAAATTTTTATCGCCTTGCTAAGAAATTACTACCGAATCGTTGGAAAAAGCCTTAGCTTTAAATTAAGATTTTTCTCAAAAATTTACCCGAAAAATTACAAAGTTTGTAATTTAAGAGAGATAGGAATGTAAAAAATTCGAAAACTGTGATTCTAGCATACTACGAAAAAATTCCATAGTTTCGAGGCTTTTTTTCGCTGTTAGCAAAATTCTCGACTTGAAATTTCTTCTTTTCCGACTTTCTTACATTACCAAGCTCGTAATTTTATGGGTAATTTGTTAAAAATTTGTCAAAAAATTTGTTAAAAAATAGGTTTTTCTATCTATTCAGTAGTAATTTCCTCACAATGCGCTAAAACTTTTGTTGTTTGTAAGGCTTTTTCTCTAGAAAAAAGAATTTCCAAATGAAGGATTTTGCCAACAGCGAAAAAAAAACTTCGAAACTATGGAATTTTTTCGGGGTGTGCTAGAATAACAATATCTATACGTTGTACACTCCCAACTCCCTTAGATTACCCACTTCATAATTATTGGGGTAAATTTTTAGGAAATATCTCAAGTAGAAGCTTAGGGTTTTTCTGATTTTCCGATAGTAATTTTATAACAAGGCGCTAAAAATTAAGTCCTTTTTAAAGCGTTTTCTCCAGGAAGATGAATTCTCAAATCAAGAATTTTGCCAGCAGCGAAAAAAAAGCCTCAAAACTATGGAATTTTTTTGTGGTATGCAAGAATCACAGTATCTGAACGTTTTACACTCCCAACTCCCTTAGATTATCCAGTTTGCAATTTTCGGTGTAAATTATCGCAAAATATCTCAAACTAAGGCTAAGGGTTTTTCTGTTGATTGCGTCGTAGTTTTTTGACAAGGCGCAAAAAATTAAGACGGTTGTAAGGCTTTTTCTCCAGAAAAAAGATTTGTCAAATTGAGAATTTTGCTAGTCGCAAAAAGAAAGCCTCGAAACTTAGGAATTATTCCGTGGTATGCTAGAATCACAGAATCTAAACGTTGTACACTTCTAACTTTTTTAGAGTAAGCAGTTCGTTATTTTTGGAGGAAATTATTTAAAAATATCTCAAATTGAAGCTAAGGGTTTTTCCGATGATTCGGTTGTAATTTCTTAACAGGGCGCTAAAAATTTAGTTTCTCGTAAGGCTTTTTCTTCAGAAAGAAGAATTTTCATATCAAGGACTTTGTAACAGCGAAAGAAATTCCTAGAAGCTATGGAGTTTTTTCGATTTATCCTAAAATCACGGAATCAGAACGTTGATAACTCCTAAATACCTTATATTACCTAGTACATAATTTTCGGTGTAAATTATTGAAAAACATCTCAAACGGAAGCTATGGGTTTTTCTGATAATTGCGTAGTAGTTTCCTAACAAGGCGCTAAAAATTCAAACGTTTGTAAGGCTTTTTCTCCAAAATGAAGTATTTTTAAATCGAGGATCTTGCTAACGTCGACAAAAAAGCCTTGAAACTATGAAATTTTTTCGTAGTTTGCTAGAATCACAGTATCTGAACGTTGTACACCCCTAAACCCTTTAAATTAACCAGTTTGTTATTTTTATGGTAAATTATTAAAAAATATCTCAAAAAAAAGCTAAGGGTTTTTCCTATGATCCGATTGTAATTTCTTAACAAGGCGCTGAAAATTAAGGCGATCGTAAGGCTTTTTCTGTAAAAAGAAGTATTTTCATATCGAGGAATTTGACAACAGCGACAAAAAGCCTCGAAACTATGGAAATTTTTCGTGGTATGCTAGAATCTAAGTATCTAAGCGTTTTACACTGGCAACTCCTTTAGATTACCCAGTTCGTAATTTTCGTAGTAAATTATTGGAAAATATCTCAAATTAAAACTAAGGGTCCTTTTTACGATTTGGTAGAAATTTCTTAAAAAAGCGATAAAAAGTTAGACGTTTCTAAGACTTTTCATTTTAAAAGAGAAATTTACAAATCGAGGATTTAGCAAACAGCGACAAAAAGCCTTCAAACTATGGAATTTTTTTGTGGTATGCTAGAATCACAATATCTGAACGTTGTACACACCTATCTCCTTTAGATTAACCAATTTGTTATTTTTGGGGTTAAAAATTAAGAAATATCTTTAATTGAAGGTTAAGGTTATTCCAATGATTCGGTTTTAATTTCAAAACAGGGCGCTAAAAATTTAGTAGTTTGTAAGGCTTTTTTCCAAAGAAAAGTATTTTTAAATCAAGGATTTTGACAACATTGACAAAAAGCTTCTAAACTATGGAAATTTTTCGTGGTATGCTAGAATCACAGTATCTGAACGTTGTACACTCCTAACTCCTTTAGATTAACCAGTTTGTTATTTTTGGGGTAAAGTATTAGGTGTTGGATTTAATTCAAAGCGTTTTTTTATTAAAAAATAACGATTTATTCGAAAGGAAAGTAAAAAATTATCTTATTGAAAATACTGTCCATCGCTTGCCACTACTTTTTCCCATTTTTCAGGTAACTGTCGAATACCCCGTCGAAAAAACTCTTCGTCCTGGGAGACAATCCATGAATCGATCCAATTTTGGCAATCCTTATAAGAGGTTAATCTTTCATCTGATACACCATGAGCCATTGATCGAAACAGGTGGTAATCCGAAGAGGCAATATCCGGAGATACAGCAGGTGGGTTAAAACTTCCCATTTCAATTTTTCCAGGTATGGTTTACTGGTTTCGCCACGTGAGGTCGAGCATTGTCGTGCAGTAAAAAAACTTTATCGTGCCTTTTGCTCCATTGCGGCCGTTTTTCCTGTAATGCACCACTCAAACGCATCAATTGTAACCGGTAGCGATACCCAGTTATTGTTTCATTGCGTTTTAACAATTCATAATAAACTACTCTTTGTTGATCCCACCAAATACATAGGAAGAGCTTAGATCCATGAATATTGCGTTTTGCCACTGATGATGATGGTTGTCTGGGCTTAACCCATGATTTTCTACGCTTAGGATTGTCATAATGTATCCACTTTTCATCACTAGTACCAATACGATGTAAAAAACTTTTTCTTTTGTGCCGCTCCCGCAAAAACTCTTTATTTGGGATAAACCTCAACATATTTAAATAATAGTAACATGATGTTATTAACAATAAAAACATAATGTTTGTCGTAAAAATAAAACCTTGTTAGAGCTGGTTTACGATAAATTTGTTTCTAACGGTGAAAGACCGCTAAAAATTTAGAAGTTTCTAAGGCTTTTTCTCCAAAAAGAAGAATTTTCATATCAAGGATTTTAACAACATTGACAAAAAGCCTCGAAACTATGGAAATTTTTCGTGGTGTGCTGAAATCACAGTATCTGAACGTTTTACACTTCCAACTCCCTTAGATTACCGAGTTCGTAGTTTTTGGGGTAAATTATTGGAAAATATCTCAAATGGAATCTAAGGGTTTTTCCGATTAATTAATAGCCATTTCCTAACAAAGCGCTAAAAAGTAAGACGTTTCTAAGGCTTTTCTTCCAAACAGAAGAATTTTCAAATCGAGGATTTTGCCTATAGCGACAAAAAGCCTCGAAACTATGGAATTTTTTCGTGGTATGCTAGAATCAGAGTTTCTGAACGTTGTAAACTCCTAACTCCTCTAGATTAACAAGCTCGTTATTTTTGGTAAAAAGTATAAAGAAATATCTTAAATTGAAGCTAAAGGCTATTCCGATGATTCGATTGTAATTCCTAAAAGCGCTAAAAATTTAGTAGTTTGTAAGGCTTTTTCTTAAAAAAGAAAAATTTTCAAATCGAGGATTTCGACAACATAGACAAAAAGCCTCGAAACTATCGAAATTTTTCGTGGTATGCTAGAATCACAGTATCTGAACGTTGTAAAATCCTAAATTCCTTTGATTACCTTGTTCGTAATTTTTTGGGTAAATTATTCAAAAATATCTTAAACTGACGCAAATAGTGTTTGCTATGATTTAATAGTCATTTCTTTACAAGGCGCTAAAAATTTAGACATTTGTAAGGCTATTTCTCCAAAAAAAAGTATTTTCAAATCGGGGATTTTGCCAACAGAGAAAAAAAAGCATCGAAACTATGGAATTTTTTCGTACTATGCTAAAATCACAGTATCTAAACGTTGTACACTACTAACTCATTTAGATTAACCAGTTCGTCATTTTTGCGGTAAAGTATAAGGAAATATCTTAAATTGAAGCTAAAGGCTATTCCGATGATTCGATTGTAATTCCTAATAGGGCGCTAAAATTTTAGTAGTTTGTAAGGATTCTTCTCAAAAAAAAAGAATTTTCAAATCGAGGATTTCGACAACATGGACAAAGAGCCTCGAAACTATCGAAATTTTTCGTGGTATGCTAGAATCACAGTATCCGAACGTTGTAAACTCCAAAATCCATTAGATGACCTAGTTTGCAACTTTTGGGGTAAGTTATTACTGAATACCTCATATTAAAGACAAGGGTTTTTTCTACGATTCGGTAGTAATTTCTTTACAAGGAGCTAAAAATTCAGTCGTATGTAAGGCTTTTTCTCCAGAAAGAACAATTTTCAAATCGAGGATATTGCCAACAGCGGAAAAAAAACCTCGAAACTATGAAATTTTTTCATGGTATACTACAATCACAGTATCTGAACGTTTTAAACTGCTAACTCCCTTGGATTACCGAGTTCGTAATTTTGTGGGAAAATTATTGAAAAATATCTTAAATTGAAACTAAGGGTTTTTCCGATAATTTGATAGCAATTTCCTAATAAGACGCTAAAAATATAGTCGTTTGTAAGGATTTTTCTCATGAAAGTAGACTTATTATATTGAGGAGTTTACCAGCCTAAAAAAAAAGCCTCGAAACTTTAGAATTTTTTTTTTTCGAATGCTGGAATCACAGTATCTGAACGTTTCACATTCCTAAATCCCTTAGATTACTGAGTTCGTAATTTTTGGGGTAAATTATTTAAAAATATCTCAAATTAAAAGTAAGGAATTTCCGATTATTTGATAGTAATTTCTGAAAAAGGCTCTAAAAATTTAGTCGTTTATAAACCTTTTTCTCAAGAAAATAAAATTTTTGTACCGAGGTTTTTTCTAACAGCGAAAAAAAAGCATTAAAACTATGGAATTATTTCGTGGTATGCTAGAATCACAGTATTTGATCGTTTAACACTCAAAAATCCATTAGATGACCTAGTTTGCAGCTTTTGGGGTAAATTATTATAGAATATCTCATATTAAAGACAAGGGTTTTTTCTACGATTTGGTAGTAATTTCTTTACAAGGAGCAGAAAATGTAAACGTTTGTAAGGCCTTTTCTCCAAAAAAAACAATTTTCAAATGGAGGATTTTACCAACAGCGAAAAAAAAACCTCGAAACTATGGAATTTTTTCATGGTATGCTACAATCACAGTGTCTGAACGTTTTACACTCTCAAATCCCTTAGATTACCGAATTCGTAATTCTGCTGGTAAATTAATGGAAAATATCTTAAATTGAAACTAAGGGTTTTTCCCATTATTTGATAGCAATTTCCTAAATAGGCGCTAAAAGTTTAGTCGTTTGTAAGGCTTTTTCTCATGAAGTAATAATTTTCATATCGAGGAGTTTACCAGCCGAAAAAAAGCCTGAAAACTTTAGAATTTTTTTTTTGGTATGCTAGAATCACAGTATCTGAAAGTTTTACATTCCTAAATCCCTTAGATTACTGAGTTCGTAATTTTCGGAGTAAATTATTGAGAACTATCTCAAATTAAAACTAAGGGTCCTTTTTATGATTTAATATTAATTTCTTAAAACGGCACTAAAAAGTTAGACCTTTCTAAGGCTTTTTCTCTAAAAAGTCGTATTTTCACATCGAGGATTTAGCCAACAGCGACAAAAAGCATCGAAACTATAGAATTTTTTCGTGGTATCCTAGAATCACAGTATCCGAACGTTTTACACTCGAAAATCCCTTAGAATACCTTGTTTGTAATTTTTGGGATAAAATACTGAGAATAATCCTAAATTGTAGCTAAGGGTTTTTTCCCGATGATTCGGTTGTAATTTTATTCCAAGGCGCTAAAAATTAAGACGTTTGTACGGCTTTCACTCATGAGAGAAGAATTTTCATATCGAGGAGTTTGCCAGCCGAAAAAAAAAGCCTCGAAACTTTGGAATATTTTTGTGGTACAATAGAGTCACAGTATCTGATCGTTTTAGACTCCTTACTCCCTTAGATTACCCAGTTTGTAATTTTCGGAGTAAATTATTGAAAACTATCTCAAATTAAAACTAAGGGTCCATTTTACGATTTGGTAGTAATTTCTTAAAAAGGCGCTGTAAAGTTAGACGTTTCTTTGGGTTTTCCTTTTAAAAAGAAAAATTTTCAAATCGAGGATTTTGCCGACAGCGAAAAAAAGCCTCGAAACTATGGATTTTTTTCGTGGTATGCTAGAATCAGAGTTTCTGAACGTTGTAACCTCCTTACTCCTTTAGATTAACTAGTTCGTTATTTTTGGTGAAAAGTATAAAGAAATATCCTAAATTGAAGCTAAATGCTATTTCGATGATTCGGTTATAATTTCTTAATAAGGCGCCAAAAATTTAGTAGTTTGTAAGGCTTTATCACAAAAAAAAAGAATTTTTAAATCGAGGATTTCGACAACATGGACAAAAAGTCTCAAAACTATTGAATTTTTTCATAGGATGCTTCAATTACAGTATCAGAACGTTTTACACTCCCAACTCCTATACATTACCGAATTCGTAAATTTGTGGGTAAATTACTGGAAAATATAGTAAATCGAAACTAAAGGTTTTTCCGAATATTTGATAGCAATTTCTTAACATGGCGCAAAAATTTAGTCTTTTTTAAGGCATTGTTTCCAAAAAGAAGAATTTTTAAATCGAGAATTTTGCCAAAAGCAAAAAAAAAACCTCGAAACGTTAGAATTTTATCGTAGTATGCTAGAATCACCGTATCCGAACGTTTAACACTCTCGAATCCCTTAGAATACCTAGTTTGTAATTTTTGAAGTAAAATATTTAGAATAAATATAGATTGTAGCTAAAGGTTTTTCCGATTATTCGATAGTAATTTCTTATCAAGGCGCTAAAAATTTAGTCGTTTGTAAGGCTTTTTCTCCAAAAAAAAGTATTTTTAAATCAAGGATTTTGCCAACAGCGAAAAAAAAGCTTCGAAAATATGAAAATTTTGCGTGGTATGCTAGAATTACAGTATCTGAACGTTTTACACTCCCAACTCCCTTAGGTTACCCAGTTTGGAATTTTGGGAGTAAATTATTAAAAAATATCTCAAAATAAAACTAAAGGTCCTTTTTACGATTTGGTTGTAATTTCTTAAAACGGCACTAAAAAGTTAGACCTTTCTAAGGCTTTTTCTCTAAAAAGACGAATTTTCACATCGAGGATTTAGCCAACAGCGACAGAAAGCATCGAAACTATAGAATTTTTTCGTGGTATCCTAGAATCACAGTATCCGAACGTTTTACAATCTAAAATCCCTTAGAATACCTTGTTTGTAATTTTTGGGATAAAATATTGAGAATAATCCTAAATTGTAGCTAAGGGTTTTTTCCCGATGATTCGGTTTTAATTTTATACCAAGGCGCTAAAAAATAAGACGTTTGCTAGGCTTTCACTCATGAGAGAAGAATTTTCATATCGAGAAGTTTGCCAGCCCAAAAAAAAAGCTTTTAAACTTTGGAATATTTTTGTGGTACAATAGAGTCACAGTATCTGATCGTTTTAGACTCCCAACTCCCTTAGATTACCCAGTTTGTAATTTTTGGAGTAAATTATTAAAAAATATCTCAAATCCAAACTAAGGGTCCTTTTTACGATTTGGTTGTAATATCTTAAAAAGGCGCTAAAAAGTAAGACGTTTCCTTGGCTTCTCCTCTAAAAAGAAGAATTTTCAAATCGAAGATTTTGCCAACAGCGACAAAAAGCCTCTAAACTATGAAATTTTTTCGTGGTATGCTAGAATCAGAGTTTCTAAACGTTGTAACCTCCTAACACCTTTAGATTAACTAGTTCGTTATTTTTGGTGAAAAGTATAAAGAAATATCTTAAATTGAAGCTAAGGCTATTCCGATAATTCGGTTGTAATTCCTTAACAAGGCGCTAAAAATTTAGAAGTTTAAAAGGCTTTTTCTCTAAAATGACGAATTTCCAAATCGAGGATTTTGCCAATAGCTTTAAAAAGCCCCGAAACTATGGAATTTTTTCGTAGTATGCTAGATTAAAAGTATCCAAAACGTTGTACAACCTTAACTCCTTTAGATTAACCAG
>JACGTP010001065.1:0-13680 GCA_023678845.1 Mischocyttarus mexicanus
ATTAAATAAAGGACCTAAACGTGGAAAATTCCTCCAAAAGGGAGAGGAATATGTATTGGTAGGATATTCCGATGAAGCCAAAGCGTGTAGATTATGGAAGCCAGGAACGAAGTCCGTAATAAAATCACGCGATGTTAAATTTCATGAGAAAATTCACTTAATTGGTAACGATTGGATCAAATTTCCGAATGACTTAAATAATGATGTTAGCGAAAAGGAAACCCTTAGCATTGATATGACGCCAACAAATCCTAAAGAATTGGAAGTCAATGAAGAGATGGCGAATGAATACAATCAACAACTTGAAGATAATGATTCAGAAGATGAAGACGATGAAATTACAGAAGAGAATTAAGAAAGTAGAGGTAGTGAATCACGGCGAGGTCGTGGAAGCCCCAAATTATTGAAGACTGGTCAACGAGGAAGACCTAAGAAAATTTATCAACGTACCGACGTAAACAATGACCCTGTAAATGTAGCCGAAGTTATGAATCGAAGTGACCGGTCAGCATGACTGGCTGCAATGAAGATTCAATATAAAACTTTGCCAGAAAATAATACCTGGAGTTTGGTACCGAAACCTGAAGGAAAGAAAGTACTCACCAGTCGATGGGTTTTCAAAATAAAACAAAATCAAGGCTGAGAAATCGAAAAATACAAGGCGAGATTGGTCGCTCGCGGTCATACCCAGCAAAAAGGGATAGACTTTGAAGAAGTTTTTGTACCCGTCGCACGATATGAGTCGATTAGAGCATTATTAGCTGCATCCGTGAATGAAGAAATTTACATAGACCAAATGGATGTTGTTTCCGCTTACGTGCAGGGAAACCTTGCAGACGAAATTTTCATGGAACATCCTGAAATGTTCATTGAAGATAGTAAACCCGACATGGTATGCAAGCTGAAAAAACTTCTCTACGGTCTGAAACAATCAGGACGCGAATGGTACCGAAAACTCGACAGTTTCCTACTAAGTATTGAAGGCAGAAGAACTGAAGCGGATCCATGTATCTATACATTTAATGAAAACGAATCTCGAGTAATACTTATAATATATGTTGACGATTGAATTATACCCTCCAGAAGATACAACGAACTCGCGAAGATTAAGAAGAGCTTACAAAATACTTCCAAGATGGTCGACCTTGGACCGATTAATCACATTCTTGGTATGGACGTTAAGAGAGAAGGCTTAACTGGAAAGCTTCGTTTATCTCAAACCAAGTATGTAAAAGATTTAATAAATAAATTCTACCTAAATGATGCTAAAGGCTCATTAACTCCATTTGAAGCAAGTCTTAAGAATTTAAAAGATTTAGGTCCACATAATGATGAAGAACGCCAAGAAATGCAGAAGAAACCATACCGTGAACTTGTCGGTGGATTGATATACTTAGCGAATGCGACTTGGCCCGATATCGCGTTCGCCGCCAATGCATTAGGTCGTTTTTCTTCAGATCCAGGTGTATCGCATTGGCTACTTCCAAAAAGAACATTAAGATATTTGAAGAATACCTCACATTACGGAATCACTTACGTTAAGAATAAAGACAAACTTCAAGCATACACTGATTCCGATTGGGCAGGTGACATCGACGACAGGAAGTCATGTACAGGGAATGTAATAATGCTAGCTGGCGGCCCTATAAGCTGGCGATCCAAAAAGCAAAGTTCAATGGCTTTATCAACGATGGAAGCTGAGTATGTAGCACTTTCCGAAGTTTCCAAAGAAGTTGTCTATTTAAAAAGACTATTAAATTATATCTGTTCTGAAAAATATGTAGAATGCCCTATATATATTTTTTGTGACAATCAAAGTACAATAAAGTTGTCAAAGAATGCGGTTTTACATAAAAATAGTAAACACATAGATATAAGATTTCACTTTACAAGAGAATTAGTAGAAAGGAAAGAAATCGAAGTAACGTATTTAAGTACAGATCAAATGTTAGCAGACGTTTTAACAAAATCCTTGCCAAAGATTAAACACCAAAGATGTGTAGCTATGATAAATTTAAATTAGTATTTGAATTTTGTTTAATTTTTTTTTAGTTAGACGCACTCATAGATAGGCGAGGTGTTAGAGATAGATCTAAAAGTGCTTTGTGTTTGTAATTCGCGCTAGAGCAGATGACGCCCTTGTGGCTCTATCTTTTTTCATGTTTGTCGCTACGTGGCTCTTCGCTGGCTTGCTTGCTCACGCTCGCGTTGGATTGACACGCCACGCGTATTCTCGCGAATAATCCGTCTATTCGTATTGTTCAGTTATGTATCCTATATAGTTATGATTAAATACTTATATATATACAATGTGTGCCGATTGAATACAAAAACGCCTCATCACCATCCATCATTTATATTACTCTTAATCTATTTCTTTTGGGTTTCTAGAACATTATTTATATAATTAAAATACGTTTTATTTAGAAATTTAATTGAACAAAGAATAAAATAAAAATAATTCAAATATGGCGGTCGAATATATTAAACTAAATTTTTTCCTACGATGGGTTCATTTTCTGTATCTTTGTTTAGTTCTATATTTATTATTTAGAATTATTTTCACTTCAAGAAATGATAAAAAAAAGAAAATCAAAAGCTAGTACTATTATTTTTCGTATAATCCTTTTATCCTCCTATCGTTATTTGGTCTTACTTTCTCATGATATTCTACTCTTTATTTATTTTATTTTAAGAGAAAATTTCAAATTTTACTAATTCGTTTTGACAACAAGAAACGTGTCGAACAAGAATTTAAAAACAAAAAAATTTTTGTTTACAAAAGTACCAAGACGATATTTATAATAATAATAATAAAATATAATAATATATGTATTATAATAATAATAATAATAATAATAATAATGACGACAAATATTATTGGCTATAATAATAATATTTGTATAGATTACAATGCATAGAAATATTTTAGGACCAAATTTGAATAAACATAAATTTTTATGTTATTCCATTTAAAAATGAACAGGCAGTAAATAAGAGGAGAATAGTCTTCGTCGCAATTGCATTAAATAGTATAATACATATATAACGCTTTTGTTACGGGTGCTGACTATAGCCGGCGGCCGCGTGACGATCTGTTTGTACAGGTGCCGACAATAGCAGACGTTCTTGTGATGATCCGTGTAACGAGTGTTGCATACAACAGTAAACTGAATATTCATACAATATAATCATTTTCACATTTTCAACATAATACGTAATAAACATTTGTTATGTAGAAAACTACCCATATGCACAGTTCACATTTTGGGGCGTTGTGCATCGTTCAATGGCGTCACTTCAGAGGAGTGGACTACTGTAAGAAAAGAGATAAGCACATAGGGTATTAAATGCTTAATTGGGTCTTAAATCTGAGTTGTCGAAAAATGTATATTTATAATAATGCAATTGATATATGTGGTAATATAGTAACGGTAGACTATTTAACGATTTTGTTCTTGACTTTATGTTTAAGTACGAAGTATACAAATAAGAAAAACACGAAAAGAAAACATATAATATAAATATATATTCTTATATTTAATAAAAATAGGATAAAATAAACAATGTTTTATACCAAGCTAAATAAAAACTAAAGTAGAAACGAAAAAGAAAAAGAAAAGAGCTTTTTCTTCTTTTTTTTTTGGTTAGAGTGTTGATAGGAGTGTGGTGGGATTATTTCTAAAAATTCCAAATTGCACAGATTTCTTTTACTTCCAATATGTGTCGTCATTTTTTTGTTTTTAAATTAATCGTTTGAGTACCAGGTGCCTTTAGGAAAAGACTAACATGGAGCGCAATAGCGTTTTCTGAATATCCAGAAGCTTACTTTATTATTTGCCGAAAAAAGGGCTTAATTTAAATGATGTTTTTTGGTACTTGTAGAAAACAGAATCGGTCTTCTCCAGGTATTTTTATTACATCGAATATTTTAATTGTTCATTTTGTTCAAACGCTGCGCTTTTAAGTTTATTTCGACTTAGGATTTTGATGAGCGTCAAAATGGCGTGTGTTGAGATTCAAACGCAAGAAACTTTTCAAGAAGGTATTTGTACGGTCGGTTTCGACCTTATACCATTAGCCTACATTACCATGAACGCGCGTAGGCGCTTCATGAGTTTTCCCATACCCTCGCATCCCCACCAAGGGCGCTGCATCACACAGTCACGCCCAATAAGACCCATTTTCCAAAGCTAGCTAGGCATTCTGATCCTAGACGCCCTACCGAGTAGACATAAGGGATTCGAGAGCGATATAAGAATACTACAAAGACCTTTGTGCTAGACAAAGACCAACCGCCATAAGCTAAGTACCATTGTAACATAGTTCTATTGTAGACCTCTAAAGTCACAAACCTTATACTCACCTCAACGAACTTATCTGTGTATTTAAATATATTCAAGGGGTTTTTATGCCGAAAGGCGTTTCCCCTTTGGAGCCAATAAAGGAACATCGTTTTCCGTCTGGCTCAACTACGTGTCTTATTTGTTATCTGATCCTTAATCCACCTCCACAGCTAATTATTATGTAATTGCGAGAGGACTCCGATTAAGAGAAATTTCGCCCATACAGTATTCGTTCATTTTTGTCCTAGCTGAATCGTTATTATTATTATTATTATTATTATTATTATTTTTGACCATCGGCATTATTAACGTTTCATTCAACTGTTTTTTTTTAAAAGTTGATTTTGTTTAAAAAAAAAAATTAATTCCGGCAGAAATGGCAGAAAAATAATTCCTTTTTCTTTTCTTCCTCCCCAGAAATTATTTTTATACATTTTCCTATTAATTATAAATGATCTTTTAACGATTAATAGCAAATCATTTAATACAACAACGTGTTATTTCTATTTTTCTCTTTTCTCTCTCTTTCTCTCTTAAATATTTTTACAAAATCTTTTTATTTTTTTTCAAATTCTTTACCGATTTTGTTAAGGTGAGAAAAAAGAAAAACATGGTAATAGTTTCTTCCCTTTTATATTTTGCTTTGTTAATATAATTACATTTTTGATAGCAGAATATCGGGTTTTTCCCCTAAACCCGATAGAATAAAAATCCGATTGGAAATAAGAGAAATCTTATTACGATTGAAAATAATGTGTTTTCTTAAAAACAAATATCACCGATTATTTTTTCTTTTTATTTTATCCTGCTAATATCAATAAAAATAATAATTATTATTACTATAATAGTAATAATGATTATTATTATTATTGATTTTTTAATTTAGTTCTTTTTCTTATACCCTAATCATATGCTTAAATATTCTCATAATTTTTTATATAAAATGAATTAGGAATAATAATTGTTACCAACAATAATAATAATGGTTTTGGCTTAATCGCTTAACGAAGAGAGAAGGAGGACATTTATAAACATATTCGTTCGAAGTAAAAAAATACTGTTTAACCCTTTATAAAATTATGTCTTGTTTTATTTCGTAGACAAATCAATAATTATCCTGGAACTACCATTTCTGTTTAATTTTCTAAAAATTGTTTATCAAAGATACCCAATTATGTTCACCTGCAGGGGGGCTGAGAGCTAGTGGAATCAAAGTCTCAAAATTTTAATATTTTTTAATAGTCAAGCTTAGTTTGCTTATTTGTTCGATTTATGTTTCTTTCGTGTACATAGAAATGCTTGTTTGTCATTTTCCTCATTTATTTTTCAATAAAATTAATCAATCATTCAATAACAGTGTAAAGCGCTATTATGTTAAAGATAAATTGTTCTTATTTTATTTTAGGACATAGAAATTTGCACTGTACTTTTTGTTTCTCTATTATTTCATCTATTCTAAACACTACTTATTCCTTTTTTTTGCTTGAAGCGTTTTTCCTAGCATTCGTTATTTGAAAAAATTGTTTCTTCGAATTGATATAATAATAATTTAATAAATTGTTATTTCTTATTATTTTGTTATTTATTTTTCNGGGGCTGAGAGCTAGTGGAATCAAGGTCTCAAAATCATAATATTTTTTAATAGTCAAGCTTAGTTTGCTTAATTGTTCGATTTATTTTCGTGTACACAGAAATGCTTGTTTGTCATTTTCTTCATTTATTTTTTCAATAAAATTAATCAATCATTCAATAATAGTGTAAAGTGCTATTATGTTAAAGATAAATTGTCCTTATTTTATTTTAGGACATAGAAATTTGTACTGTACTTCTTGTTTCTCTATTATTTCATCTATTCTAAACACTACTTATTCCTTTTTTTTGCTTGAAGCGTTTTTCCTAGCATTCGTTATTTGAAAAAATTGTTTCTTCGAATTGATATAATAATAATTTAATAGATTGTTATTTCTTATTATTTTGTTATTTATTTTTCGAGCTCATTATTATTTAAATTATATTCATATGATCATTTTTATAAAAAGTCATATACCTAAGTATTTGGAAAAAATAACGGGTTATTAGTTAAAAATTTAAAAAAGTAATTATTACAAATCGATGGTTGAACACAATTTTGAGAAATAATGTCAAAAATATAATTATATTTAATTTGTCGGAATAAATGTTAAAATGATAAATCTTAATTGAAAAGTATCTTGCCATATAATGAATGTATCGTCAACAAATTGGTGATTATTATAATGTTCTTTATAAAATAATAATCTCAGATATGAAAGAGAGAGAGATTTTAAATAATAGATCATACACATTTATTAAATAAAACATCTCAGTCGTGTATATATGAGAACTGAAATAATATATATATATATATATTAAGCCGAGAATAAAATCGAGCTTTTTTTTTTATTTCGTTTCACAAATAATTATAATAATAATACATTATCTGTTGTGAAGACGACGACGAAGACGACGACGAAGACGACGACGTCGACGACGACGACGACGACGATGATGATAATAGTTAATTATTATTTTCTTTTAATAATAACATATTTGAGAACTATTCTTCTTCTTTGACGAATCAATTTTTAAACATCAACTTTTACTTTTCCATTCGTAGTACTTCAAAGAAGAATTTTATATCATTTTCGTTATTGTGTTTCGATGTACTTTAGATCATCATTATTATTACTATTATTATTATTATTATTTTTGTTATTATTATTATTTTAATTATCAATTAATTTTGATTATACATTTCTTATTTTAAGATTTGTTTGTTCTTTTGTTACGTATAAATATATATAAATATATGTGACAAATGTAGATATGTTTTAACCGTATACGTGTTTTATTTTTGACTGCAACTATGGAATATTATTTATTTATATATATATATTTGTTGATATTAAATTTTTTGAATGGTCACAGCTGCATTGCTATTGTGGTCATTTTCATTTCAGTATAATTTAAAAAAAACAAATCAGAGAAATACAGGACTCTAGAAAATATATATAAATAAATACATAGTACGAAAGCTTAGTTCCTTTCTGTAACATTGGTCAAATCGTTTGATGTAGCATCGTATCGTAGATTTAATATTTGCACTATAAATTCTGTACTTTGCCCAATGTTGATTTGGCTGTGTCTAAATTAAGTTTTGACTGTACGTATATTAATCGAAGATTGATGTTATCCTTTTCTTTTATATTTAAATACATAAGTGCCTGTACGGTATTATTTATATAAAAGTACGAGGAACGTTGGCTTTAAAATCGAATGAAGCGCATAACTATGAGTCAATGTTTCATTCAGTTATTTTATGATTATTTATATTTTCTTTTATCCTTTTTATATTTTATTTTTTAGTTTTCTTAATTGTAAAGATCGGCATTGTTTTAATATAATTATCTATATTAAAAGCAAACGTTTTAACTATATATATTTGTAAAGAGAATATAATCTCTTTGTTAGACGGTTAGAAGAAACATAGACTGCGATGTTGCCACATCGCTCAACCACTATAAAAGGTAGACACCATGTAAAACGGGACAGTTGATCTGACCTTCTCGGCGAGCGCTTGAGCAAACGAAAACAGTTTATTACCCATCTGGTGTCATAGAATATTACATTACCTTATATTACTTTATATTTTATATTACTTTATATTTTATATTCTATTAATTACAACATTACTACTTATTAATTATTTAAAAAGTAAGTTTAAGAAGAATAGGCTTTTAATGTCGTTTCTTTGTTTTCAGGTAAGATTTGTGTATAGAAAAGGTCAATGTTTGAATGTAAACGAAATTTGAAAATAGTTAACGAATAAGCTTTGTTTTCAGAGCAACACATTGGTTTATTCTATCTAATAATACTAATAACAATTCGTTATATATTTATTTATTTATTTAATTTAAATTCAAACGACTCTAATAAGTTTTTCTTAATAGTCGAATGAGATCTTTTTCTCGAATAAAAGATAATTTTGTTATCGATAATTATGTTTCATTCGATACACGTAGCTCTTGCTTAATTAAACAGTCATTTTAAAAGAAGGCAACTTTGTGATTTATATTTGTTTTTTTGTATGTGTCAGTTATTATTTTTTTCTTCTTATCCTCTTCCATTAACACTACGTTTCATTTTTTGTTATTTCATTAATTTTATTTAATAAAAAAAAAAGTTAACTTCGTATTTATCGCTATTCCCCTCGTTTAACGCTCACCACTCATTCACACTCTTTTTCTACTTTATTTTTTTTTTGGTTAACATTAAAAATATTTTAATAACAGATATTTCTCTAGATTATTTTCTTGCACTGTCAATTCTTTTTGGCACCGTAATCTTATATATTTGTTTTCGCTAATTATGCAATATTAGTTTCCTTTGTTTTTTTTGTTTTTATATCTTTACAATTGCATACATAATTGAATAAATATTAACAAATTACTCGAATAAAATTAAAGAAAATTATTATCTCCTAATTAATCTAATTTTACCGTCAGATATATTAAAAAACAAATGTTAAATCGCGCTATTACTGAACTACGAAATATTAAATCAGAGTTGGTCGTTGATGATGAAAAATGAGAGTATATTAAAAAATGGACAAAAAACAATTGGAAAAAAAAGAAATGATTTAAATAAAAATCTATAAACAATAATAATGTATCGGTACACGAAGAGTTTGTCTCATCTTGACGAATTTATGAAAAACAAAAAGTAATTTAAATAAATCTTGAACAACATTATAATAATATTAATAATAATGTAAAAATTATTTTTTTTTTCACTACGTTAATTATAATAACAAATTCGTAAAACACTTGTCTCATCGATTAATTAATTTTATTGTTTTTGTGGCAGGCAAAAAAATATCGAAGGACTTCGAAGAAAGTATATTATTGGAATATCTATTTTTGAAATTTAAAAAAAAAAAAGAGAAAGAAAGGACGAGAAAGAAAAGAAAAGAAAAATTTTAATAATAGGAAAGACAAAAAAAATAAAAAATAGATCAAATTTCTAATGGCTATTATCTATTATAAAAATAGTTACACTGACATCGATACAGGCAGACACACACACACACACACACACACACATACACATTCATATACGCCTATGTGTGGTCGCACATATACGAGGATGATTCTAAACATTCCTCGTTATTTCAGGTAGAAATTAATTAATAAACTAATTATTATAAAAATAAACATAATAATAATAATAGTATTAATAATAATTACACTTATACTAATAATGATATTTACACATAATAATAGTAACAGTAAAAATTTTAATAATAACGATGTTAAAAAAAGAAACGTTCTGAATAAAAATAAAATAAAATGGCATATCAGAAAAGCTAAATAACAATAAGTCAAAGTAAAAAAAAGATGGAAAAAAGAATGAATAGTAATATTTTGTTTTTTCTATAAATGAATAGTCTTGTAATTAATAATAATAATTAATGGAACATTATTAAGAAGTTTCGTTTAGTCCGGGGTCATATATAAATAATATGTCTTATGTAGTATTTATAATGTGTGATTGAATCTATGAATATATATATGTTTGTATGTTGTTTGAAGAAAAGTTAATGAATACATAAGTTAATTAATTATGCATTTCTAAGGCAAGACTCTAAAGCGTATAAATATTTCGCGAAAAAGGAAAGAAAATAACAAGAAAAATTCTAATCGTCATCAATCGTTTCCATCCTAATAGTTTCTATGGCAATGTGGTAAAATTCTCTTTTTCTTTTGATTTTTTTCTCCTTAAACTAAATTTATTTTAAACTAATATTAATTATAATTGTAATCCTCTTAAAATCATAATCTGTATATATACAAAAATGCAGATAAAACAAATATCTACATGTGTTTGGACAAGTCTTTAATTATATAAACAGTAGAGAGGGAAAAGGTGGATGGAAAGGGTATAAGAAATAAAAAAAAAAGGAAAGATGGTTGAGAAAGGGGTTGGTGGAGTGGAGTGGAGTGAGGGCAGTTCGGTGACGCGAGCAATGAATAACATTAAAAATTACAAGAAACATGGGTTGATCTGGTGCAGTACGCGGAGAGTGTTCTTATTCTAATCATGAATCTGGTGGTGGTCTTGAATCTTGCGGTAGACCGTCGTTAGGATTTTTAAACGCACCATTATTTCTCTGTTAGTTTTGTTGTTGTTCTCTCAACAACGCGTTGACGGCTGCATTTACCAACAGATGTAGGTTCGGGAATCTTTCTATATACGGACAAGCGTTTAAATCCAGTTCTTCGTTACCGGGAGATCCCTCTTGCCCGTTACTGGATGCTCTCTCTTGTCCGTTATAGAATGGTTCCTCCTGCCCGTCATTTTTGTTTTGATAGTTTCTGGAACTATCATTATCCATCCCATTTCCTTGTTTTACATCTGACTCTGAGGTCAGATGTTCTCTTTGTTGACTCCAAGAAGTCGACGCTNAATAATTATTATTATTACTATCCTTATTATTTTTTATTATTATTGTTTATCGTGTTCTTCCAAAAATTTTTATGAACATTTTTTATTACTAATGAAAAAATCTAAGTGTTGGTGGTAATGGGAGAGACGATTGTTGTAATGTCAGGTACAAATATTTCCTTGTGAATAAAACACAAGTAATAAGAAAGAAAAGTAGAAAAAATATATTATAAATGTCCCTTCAATATTCCCTTAATTTAAAATTCAGTTATCACCCCCTTGACTTTTGACAATGAAGACAAAACTTTGCATAATAGTTAATCGGTCCCTTTGATCTATACCTTCCATTTAATTATCAGCATATTGAAATTTAACGATCGAGTGACACCCTCTTCGCATCATCATCATATACCTTAAAAATTCCCTTTTTATTTCCCCTTCATCCCTACTTTGCTTTATATAAAAAACGATAAAATCGATAAAATTTGTTTTTATAATTCTGACAGTGAAGAAATATTGATAGTTTTCTGTGCATATTGTTTAAATAATCATCATTACGTTTTAATATTTCTTCGAATATTATTTTGGTGATCACTGATAAAACTCATAATCAGATTTAGACCAAAGAAAGAGTATTATTATGACAGATATTATACCAATCACTTAGTTCCAAATAATACAATGTTAACATGTTTGCTATCGTTTATGAAAATAATAACATTTTCTAACAGATAACAGATTCCAAATGTTAACAATCTTTTAACTTAACGATTTAAAACAATCATAATCAGTTTTTTTTCTCACATATAAATGTGTGTATAAATATATATTATATATTTTTTTGATAGTGTTAGAAATCTGGTCATTTCCATTGAGTAATAGCCGAAAATTCGACATTATTATTTTTGTTCATTAACTAAATATAGCAAACATGTTAAACATACAGTCAACTCGATATAGTTAACATCTCGTACGGTCTGTTGTCTTTTACCCTCTTTGAGCTGGGTGAGGTAGTTGTGTTGAGTTTTTGTAGACAGGAATACAAATTTCCTGCAATACTTCTGATCTGGGTTAAACAATAACACTTTGCCAGTTGTTAACAACTTGTTCTTCATTGCTATGCTAACTATATCCGTAGTCGTTAATACTATCTGCTTTGCTTCTGTGTAATACAATTTTAACCATTAATAAATAAATTTCTGGTAAATTTATTTATAAAGCATTGGTGATAGATGTATTAAAGATCTTTGATTTATGGAATACGTATGTTGTATCGTGTAAATTGCTTGACTGGATAAAGGAAATTAATGAAGTTTAAATGGTCTGGTTGTTGTTGTTGCTTTTGTTACTACCACGACGATAGTTTGTTCATTTTTTATATATAATTACTTCTTCCTTTCTTTTTTTTTTTTTTCAAATAGAAATTTTTTTTGACTTAAAATATTTTGTCAATTTTGATAACGCATTATTTCAAACTCGTTTGGCGTTTAAGTTGTAATTTAAGTTTTGAATATTTGTTTGTGATGTTATCAAACGTGTGTAGTGTTATTATTTAATTTAGACCTTCCGTCATATTTATTTTTTACATACTTTCAATTTATTCATACTCGTGGAAAAGGTATAATAGTTCTCTAATTATAAGTGATGATTGTTTTATGTTTGTTTTTTTATTATGATTAATTGTCGAGAAAAGATGTACATTACGACCTTGATAACTCATTTATTAGTTTTATTTTTCTTTCTATCTTTAATCATTCTATCAGTTTTATCATAAGAAAATATAATATTTGATAACTCTGATTTTCCCAAGTAAAAATTAGTTTTTTATTTATTTCACTGATCAGACTGATTATTCCAGGTTCCATTGTATTTAAAATAAGATCGGTGTAAGGTCAGTTTCGACCTTGTATAATTAGCCTACATCATCATGAACGCGCGTAGGCGCTGATCCTAGACGCCCTACCGAGTAGACGGAAAGGATTCGAGCGCTATACGAAATTACTACAAAGACCTTTGCGCTAGACAAAGACTAACCACCATATGGTAAGTAGCATTGTAACAACTTTCTATTGTAGACCTCTAAGGTCACAATCTTTATATTCGCATCAACGAACTTATCTGTGTATTTAAATATCTTCAAGGGGTTTTTATGCCGAAAGGCTTTTCCCCTTTAGCGCCAATAAAGGAACATCGTTTTCCGTCTGGCTGAATTACGTGTCTTATTTGTTATCTGATCTTTAATCCACCTCCACAGCTAATTATTATCTAATTGCGAGAGGACTCCGAATAGGAGAAATTTCGCCCATACAATCAGGGTAGGGGATAAGTGTCTTTGAATGAAAAAAAATAATCTTATCAGTAGTTGTAAGATTCGTATTAATTCGATGAAATTGTATTAATATTATTGCTTAATAGTTGGTGCGTTATTTAATGGTTTATCAATATCTAATATACAGTGGGACGATGTATAGCAGGATAAAAAAGCATAATAGTAAGTTCTGTTAAAATATAAAACTAAACTTACGCGTAATCAATTGGCGACGTACTCGCGCTGGAAGCATCATGATTGTGATAGGTTTTGCTGTTGGGTGTAGCAATCTTCTTCCCTCTTCGATAAATCGTGTACAACGATGGATCCTTGCCCTCCTCTCGAATCATTGCAGGCAAAATACGTCTTCTCGCGTTAATAAACCAATTGCTTACCTGTCGAGAAAATTAAAACAAAGTAGAGAAATTTATTAAAATTTTGAAACATTGTAGAATGTAAAATAGAAATAATTTGAAAATAAAATTAGGACAATTTGGTATACGAAGAAAGTACGAGACTCTTTTTATAAGTTGAAATAATTGTCTTTTATATTAATTACTTTGA
>JACGTP010001066.1:0-13669 GCA_023678845.1 Mischocyttarus mexicanus
CCTTTGACTCAATCCGACTGTAGAAATAAATATATTTTAACAATTTAAGATCAATTAACGAAGTATTTAATAGCAAAACCTATGAAAGATCAGAAAGCATTAACTATTATTGAAACATTTGTAAAATCATACATTGGAATTTTTGGACCACCTAAAAATATATTGACAGATAACGGAACTAACTTTACTGGACAACTGACGAAAGAATCTAGTGAATGGATGAAAATGAAACATATAACTACAACGGCATTCCACCTTGAAAGTAATGGCTCTCTAGAACAAAGCCATCAAGTTATAAAGGAATATTTGAAAACAATAGGTGAGGATCCAGATAATTGGGATGATTATGTGGAAATGGCGTGATATAGTTACAATTCAACTGTCCATGAAGCAACTGAGTTTACACCTTATGAACTAGTATACAGAACAAAACCTCGCAATTTGGCAAGCACCAATAAATTACCTAGTTAACCCTACTCTGAATAGTTAGAAGAATTAAAGAAAAAAACGGAACGAATCATTGAAATTGCAAAACAATAAACTAAAAGAGCTAAGAAAAGAGTTAAGGAGAATTATGACAGATTTTGTAGAATAGCTGAATTTAAACCAGGAAATTTTGTATGGTTAACGAGAGAAACACGCGATAGAAATTCTGGTTTGTATGTACCGTAGGAGGTACCATACGTAAAATTGGCGTAGCATTCAACGTGTTAATTAACAAAAACAAAAATGAAATTGATTTGATTGTTGTGCTGCCACTGAGTTTACACGGGTATCCCCACCAACGAATCCATATGACGATTTACATGGCCGATGGTTCCCGCTGGGTGGCAACAAAAGGGTTAATATTTTTTTTTATATTTTATGGTTGTTTTTTGGGCGGGGTCCACCCACCTATCCATGTACTAATCGTCCTCAGTGCTGTTTGACCAAAATGTCAACCATGCTGTGGTGGTTGATATTTTACAATTCTAACTTTAGTCATTATATGTGTATAAATATGTTCTTCTTTTTCTTCTTCTTAGTTTAGGACACTGTCCTGTTTTTTCTTCAACTTTCATTCTTTTTTACAACTCTTGCGATGAGGGGGTCCAGCTTTCTACCATCGTTTTAAATGGTCTTCCCGGTTGCCTGCTGGCTATCCGAGGCTTTTTCGTTGGGTCTGTGAGCATTTTATTAGGTTTTTCCCCCGGTAGGTTGCTAGCCTCTCCAAGGAAGTTAGCGAGTCACCCTCCTAGGTATTATTTTTGTACCTAGGCTGCTTGACTTGAATTGACTTGATAATCACTCTCGCTAGTGTCGTGATAACACCACTAACCGTGTATAAATACATGTATAAATATTACATATTATTTATATATATAGAAACATTACAATAAAAAGATATTAATATTGTTATTGGTATTTGTAAATTTTCTGAGTTTGTAGTAATTAAGTTGTAGAAAAAAAAACAAAATAGTCATTACTTCATTATTATATCGATTATACATAAAAGTATTATTTACACCTGATGTTAATCTCTTCAGACCCGATTTTGTTTTCGTAGAAGAAAAAAAAATTTTTTTAAATATTTGTAGTAGTAGTTAAAGTAAAAAAGAGAAAGAGAAAAAGAAAGTAAAGAATAATAGAGTAAAGAATAAAGAGTAGAGTGTAGAGAATAATATTAGAAGTATTATGTACATTACAATGTGCACAGGGTCCGAAGGAGTTATGTCATATTTATGATATAAAAAATATGCAAAATTATGACTTCGATATGACATCAAAACGTAATGTTATCAGATTTAAGTAATACCCAGTAAACACGAAATGTTAATATGACGTTCGATTTAGGTCATTTTTTTGACATAAAATTTTTACGTAAATATGACTATAATCTGACGTAGAATCTTGCTGTAAAAATTATGACTTTAATCTGTCATAAAATTTACATCACGCTTTGATGTCATTTTCAAGTCATAATTTTTACATATTATTAATTATGTCATAAATAAGCCATACAATTTTATTGCTGTAAAATCATTGGTTGTATGTTACGTCGACAGATGGCATGCGAGTATAACTCGCTATAGCTCGTGAGGGTACTGGTAATGGGAGGGGATAAACACACGCACTCACATAAACCGTACTGAACTATTTATTATAAAATTAACAGAAAATATGAACGTAACAAAGGTAAGAAGTAATATCACAGGCTCAAATTAGTACAATGTAAAAGTATATCTTCTTGTCTCAAATATCGCGCGAGATTCCATATTGCGTTTTTCTGTCTAGTTCTATGCGCATGCGCAACCTCTCGCTGATTCGCTCCATTCTCATCCGCTGGATGTAACGCGAGTTTTGTTGGCCACCCTGTCTGGTGTCTCCCGCTCATGCGCAGCTCCGCAACAGTTTCGCATGCTACGTTGCCGCATGCTACGTTGCCACATCGCCACCAAATTACGCGTGAAAAAGGTGTTTTTTCGTGAATCGTGCGTAAGTTTGGTTATTCAGAAGAATCGCAGTAAATCGAAAACTACTTCGTTTTTATGAACGAAACTTTTTTTATTTTATTTTTTTTTTATCTACCTAATACGTATTTCGACGTGACACGCGCTCCAGTGACAGACTGTGAAAAACGTAAAAATACGTTGCCCGCACGCTAAGTGTTAAATATGACATATAACCTCTTCGGACTCTGTGCACATTGCACATTACAATGTAAGTAATACTTTTACTATTACTCTCTAATATATTTTTATCTCTCTCTTTTTTATTTTAACTATTGCTACTACCATTTAAAAAAAATTATTTTTTAATTAAGTAATAAGTCAGTTTATGAATATCAAAATGATTTCAGATAAGATTGATGCAGTCTTAACTATTCTGGGAACACTTTCATTAGAGATGAAAAATTTGAAACAAAGACTGACGGCACATAGTGGTCAAATATGTCGAATGTTAACCGTGACATTTTAGAAAATATAAGACAAAAATTTCCACTACACACTCAGAAATCAGTTTCTGATTTCGAGTCAAAATTATCGACTTATAAAGAATATCACGAAACAAAAAAGATGAAACGAAAAAGTACATGTATATAAGTTCCTTCTTTAATTTCCTAGTGTATTGTTATTATAATATTGTAATGTGTATAATATTGAAGTAATTATAATTTTTCCCGATGCAATATTGGAGAAATTTCCTACGTGAGATAGTACTGCATTTTCCAAAACGGTTAGTAATTAGTTTTGATTAGGAAATCAAAGAGCTTCTAAACACAAGGCGAAGTGGTGCCAAAAGATTAAAATATCATCTACTAAACCCCATACTATAAAAATAATTGCAAAAAATTACTACATTAATAATAGAAATTACATACATAAGTGTTCATTATATAGGTCTACAAACGAATTCTTTGTGGTAATTTTTTCCAGACAATAATTTCAAGTATTGAATCTGTTGGGAAATTGGAATAATGACTCACAAGTTTATAGAAAAGAGAAACACTTTTATATATATTTTATTATATCGGAGCTGATATAGGGACGTCTTTACGCTAGCACGGTTCCTAATGAAGAGAGCTGAAAGAAAGAAATGCAACTATGTCCAAGCGCCTATGTAAATAGAGAGTAGGCGGCTGTATGTTTACACAGTTCGATTACAATCTCATACAGGGATTTTAGAAAGTGCTAGAATAAGTTTTGAATACGAGAGAACCTTAACGTTCAATCCAACACGCCCCCTCAAAACTTAATCTATTTTCTTACTATATTAATTATTACTGAATCGTATTTTATTATACCCTTATATGCTAGCAGTAATTATATCTCTAACGTGAAGACAATCTGCTTGCCTCATGTCTCTATTTTATTTTTAATTGGGTATATTTACACACGGTCCAACATTTGTTGCGTTGGATTAGGAAAACCCAAAAAAACCTAATCAGACCGCTTCGGTTATTAACAAACAAACAAACTGTAATATTTATTTTAAATATATATCGATATTACTTCAAACTTAGTTTCTTCCTGAACTTCAAGAACTTAACAGCTGGCAGTGGTTTTGTGAGTACGTCTGCGACTTGTTCTCCTGTTTAAATATAATTTAATATTATTATATTTTTTTTCGACTTGTTCCCTTGAAAAATGATATTTGATATCAATGTGTTTTGATCTCTTATGACATGTCAGATTATTGGCAATACTTATGCAACTATTACTGTCTTCATAGATTCTGATTGATTTGAGGTTATTTATGTTTATACTTTTTGCAAATGATTTTAACTGTAGTGCTTCTTTAAAAGCTTCATAAAGAGCCATATACTCTGCTTCGGTAGATGAAACAGCTACCGAATGCTGTCTTTTTATGTTCCAACTACCTCACTACCTCTCCAATCTGAATTAACATAGCCAATTAAGAACGGGCGGCGAGAGGGCAGATTGAGTGCAGGTGCGAAAGTTAGAGAGATTAGAAGTGGTTTAGGAGAGTGGTTAGGAGAGAGGCAGAGGAGAGAGTGTGGTGGGAAAGTTGGCGGGAAGGTGAGAGGACAGTGAGATCGTGGAGGCAGAGTGTAAGAGTGAAAGAATTAGAGATAAGAAGGTTGGGGGTGGATAGGAGATTAGTGAGGTTAGGAAGGCTATCGGTGGTGAGAGAGGAGCGGGGAGTAGAGGCGGCAGGAGCTGTTGCGAGCGACATCTGTGGCGCCGGTCGGAAGTGACATCGGTGGAGACGAGCGGAAGCGGCAGCTACGGAGACGCGTGGAAGTGAAGAAGGCCTGGCGCTTGAGGTGTTGGTGTGGTGGGAAGGGTCGTGGGGTCCGTAGCGGGACAAGGAAGTGGGAATGACGGACATGGAAAAGAAGAGAGGAAGGAAGCCGAATGTGGAATGGCTCGGGAGGGAGAGGAGCGCAAGCCGTGGCGGGACAGTGGGAGTGGAGGAGTGTTGGAAGAGGCTGAAGGATAGTGAGGTGGCTGAAGAAGGGGTGTTCCAGAGAAGTGGGAAGACGGCTAGGTCACCAGGTCGGAGGGAAAGGGAAAAGAGTGAGGAGAAAGGGGTGGACAGGGCGTGTTTAGAGGAGTGGAAGATGGTATTGAGAGAGGAGTGGAAAAAGGAGCTGGAAGGGTTGCTGCGAAGGGAAGCGGCTCTAAAGGAGGAGGTTGTGGGGTTAAGGAGGGAGATGGTTGATAGAGAGGAGTGGTGGAGGAGGGAGATGGTTGATAGAGAGGAGAGGTGGAGGAAGGAGAAGGAAGAGATGGAGGGGAGGGGCAGATGGAAAAGGGATGAAAGGGTGAAGGAGGCAGAGGTAGCCGATGGTGCTCGGCAGGTGCTGGAGGAGAGGCGGGAAGGCGAGGAGGAGGTGGTGATCGGGAAGAGGGTGAAGGAAATGGAAGAGAAGATGGAGAGGAGAGAGAGGGAGGAAAGGAGAAAGAACGTGATAATGAAGAAGGTGAAGATAGGAAAGTCCGCGAGGGAGACGGCGGAGATTGTGTTGGGGAGGATTGGTGCGGGAGTGAAGGTAGTAGAGGTAAGGGAGATTGGCAGGAGGAGGAAGCAGGGGGAGGAGACGATGCTGGAGGTGAAGCTGGAGAGTGTGGAGGGAAAAAGAGAGGTGATGAGGAAGGGAGTCTATAGGGGACGACTGGACATGGAGGGAGAGGAAGATGCAGTGGAGGTTAAGAGAGATAGGGAGTGAGGAAGCGCGAAGGGGGAAGAGGGTGAGGGTAGGATACGGCAAGGTGTTTATAAACGGAGTGGTATGGTTCTGGGACGAGGAGGATGAGAAGCTGAGAGATGGTGGTGGAAGGGTGTGGGCGAAGGGAAAGGAACAGGGAGACGGAGGAAAAAACTAAGAAGACGGGAGGCGGAGGATAGGACGACAGGGAGTGGATGGAAGGTGGCGTTCTGGAATGTGGCCGGGGTGTGCAATAAGGACGTGGAGTTCTGGAAGGAGATAGAGAAGTGGGATGTGATAGTCCTGATGGAAACGTGGCTGGAGGAAAAGGGATGGAAGAAGATCAGGAGCAGGTTGCCGAAGGGATACAGTTGGACGAGGCAGGAGGCGGGGAGAAGAAGCAAGAAGGGAAGAGGAATAGGGGGCATGATGATGGGAGTAAGGACGGAGCTGACGGCGGAAGAAGAGGAAGGAGAAGAGAGGCAGACAGAGAGTTTAATGACGAGGGAGATCAAAGTGGGAGAAGAGAGGTGGGTGGTAGTGGCGGTATATGTGAACGGGGACATGGATGGGAAATTGGAGCAAATAAGGGAGTGGATGGAAGGAAAGGGGCGGGAAGGGAGGGTGATAATAGGGGGAGATTTTAATGCAAGGACAGGGGAGAGGGGGGAAGGGTGTTTGGGAGTGAGGAAGAGGGGGTGTTGGGGGAAAGAAGGTCAAAGGACAAAAAGGTTAATAGGGAAGGGCAAAAGTTGACGAAGGTACTGGGAGAAGTAGGGTGGGGTATTCTAAACGGTGGCATAAAGGGGGACGAGGAGGGGGAGTACACGTTCACAGGAGGGGGAGCAAGTACGGTCATAGACTATGTACTGGGGGATGAGAATACGAGAAGTGGTATCGAGAGTTTAGTAGTGGGAGATAGGACAGAATCAGATCATCATCCGTTGGTGGTGACAATGAGAGGTGGCGAGAAGGAAAGGAGGCGTGGGTGGAGGGGAGGAGGGAAAGGAGGGCAGGGAAGGTGGTCGGAGGAAATGAGGGAGGAGTTTCGAAGGAGGTTGGTGGAGGTGAGAGTAGAGCGTGAGGGGGTGCAGGAAAGGGTGGAGGAGATAACGGAGAAGTTGAAGGAGGTGATCAAGGGAAGTGAAGAGAAGGGGGGGAGGGATAAGAGGCTGAGGAGGGAGGGATGGTGGGACGAGGAATGCAGGGGCATGAAGGCGGAGGTTAGAAGGGAATTGAGGAAGTGGAGAAGGGGGGAAGGGACTAGAAAAGGGTACGGAGAAAAGAAAGAGGAGTATAAGCGGCTGTGTGGAAGAAAAAAGGAGGAGGAAAAGGAGAGGGCGACTAAGGAGGTGGCGGAGGCGAAGACGGAACAGAAAGTATGGGAGATAGTGAATAGGGGAAGGAAAAAGAGAAGGAGGGGGAATGAGGAGATTAGTGAGAAGGAGTGGAAGGAACATTTTATGAGGTTGTTAGGAGGGGTGGAGGGACGAGTGAAAATGGGAGAAGAAAGGAGGGGAAGAGAAGGAGTGGAAAAGGAGATAGGCTGGGGAGAAATAATTGAGGTAGTGGGGAGAATGAAGGAAGAGAAAGCAGCAGGGGGTGATAGGGTTCCGAATGAAGCATGGAGGTGCGGGGGCAGGCGGGGTTGGAGATGGCGTGGGACATATGTAGGAGGGTATGGAGAGGAGAGGGATGGCCAGAGAGTTGGAAAGAAAGGATAATTGTGCCGATTGTTAAAAAGGGGGAAGGGGAGAGGGTAGAAGATTATAGGGGCATCACGCTGATGCCGTCGCTGTACAAGATATATGCGGCGGTCTTGGCCAGAAGGTTGGAAGGGGAGGTGGAACGTGGGGGGATGATACCGCCGAACCAGACGGGATTCAGGAGGGGGGTGGGGACGATAGACAATGTATACGTCCTCAACTACCTGGTGGGGAGGCAGGTGGCGAAGGTGAGGGGGAAGTTGATAGCAGTCTTTATAGACCTGAAGGCTGCGTTTGACTCGGTGGACAGGGAAGTGCTGTTAGGGGCGATGGAAAAGAGGGGAATAAGGTTGGGCCTGAGGGAGAGGGTGAAAGAAATGTATAGGGAGACGATAAGTAGGGTAAGGGTGGGGGGAGAGGTCGGTGAGGGGTTCTAGACGGCAAAAGGAGTGAGGCAGGGGTGTCCGATGAGCCCGATACTCTTTAACCTGCTGACGGCGGATTTGGAGGAAGAAATGAGGAGGGGAAGTTGGGGGGGAGTGAGGGTAGGAGACCGAAGGGTGTGTACGCTGGCATACGCGGATGATGTGGTGATGCTCGCGGAAAAAGAGGAGGAAATGGAGAGTATGTTGAGAAGGTTGGAGGGGTATCTGGACAGGAAGAAGTTGGTGGTCAATGTGGACAAGACGAAAGTGCTCAGGTTTAGGAAGGGGGGAGGAAAGAGTGTAGAAGTGGAGTGGAAGTGGAAAGGCAAAGGAATTGAGGAGGTGAGGGAATTTAAGTACCTAGGGTACGTGTTTAAGAGAAATGGAGGACAGGAAGCGCAGGTAAGGGACAGGATGAGGAAGGCGGCGATAGTAATGAGGCAGGTGTGGGGGATAGGGAAGAGGAAATTTGGGAAGGAGTGGAAAAGAAGGATGTGGTAGTTCGACACGCTGGTGTGGACAGTGATGGGATACGGGGCTGAGATATGGGGGTGGGAGGAGAGAGAGGAGATGGAAGGGGTGCAGGAGAGGTATATAAGGTGGTCGTTAGGGGTAGACTGGAGAACACCAGGGTATATGATCAGGGAGGAGGTGAAAAGGGATAAGGTCAGGACAAGAGCGGCAAAGAGAGCGTGGTGTTTTGAAAAGAGGCTGGAAAGGGGGGAAGGGAGTGAATTGGCGAGAGCCTGTTTAGCAGAAGCTAAGGAGAGGAGAGGGGAGAGGGGAATAGATCTGTCGAGATGAGAGAAGGGGAGAGGAAGATTTATGGACTGGGCGGTGCGGGAAGGGAAGAGGGAAGGGGAGGAGGTTTGGGAAGAGGTGGAAAGGTTGGATAGGATGCAGCAGGAGGAGGAGAGGTGGATGCGGGCGCTAGAGTCGAGGTATAATGTGTGGTTTAAGGAGGTGAGGGTGGAGGGGTTGCCGAAGTACCTGGAGGGGTAGAGAAGCGAAGAGGGAAGAAGGAGGATAGCGAGGTACAGATTAGGGAATGAGATGAAGGAAGGAAGATACTGGGAGGAGAGAGAGGAAAGGTTGTGTAGGGTATGTAGATGGGAGGAGGAATCGTGGGAGCACGTGCTGGAGGGTTGTGCAAGGAAGGAGAGGGGAGTAGAAGGGGCAGGGCTGGTGGAGAGAGTTAGGGAAATTCTGGACGAGGGGGGTGGAGGAGAGAAGTGGATGAGGGAGCTGGAGAGCATGAGGAAAGGAGAGGATTACCAGGGATCGGAGGGAGTCGGAGAGGGAAGGTGCAATTAGGTAAGGGTTGGGGGTAAGGAATAGGAGGAAGAGGAAGGGAGGAGGGAGGGAGAATGGATGGGGCGGGCTGGGATAGGGGAATTGTGCTAATGGAGGATTTGTGATGTAGAATTAAGTTAGGCTAAGTAGGTTAAGGAAATTTGTAAAAAGCTGTAACCCTTTGGGGATCAGAAATAAATATACATACATACATATTTTAAAGAAATTATGATTTTGGGGCACGTGACATTAATACGATACTGAAGCTGAGAGAGAGCGCAATACAATCTCCGTTCTCTCTCGTACTTATGAGACGTTTCTGCTCATGCGCGACGCGCGAAGCACGCATTAGCGTGAGTGAGATCACACATTGTTTAATAGGAGAGTAAAGGATAGACAGAGTGATATAAGATGTATTGTAAGATAAGCAATACCCGCGTATCTCTGGAATAAAATCATAATGTTACGATGCTTTGCGCTCATGCGTTTTTTTCTCTATAGTAGTAAACAATACTATAGGCGTCAAATTCTTTTTTTATTTTCAAACATTACAAAAAATTGGAGAAAAAGCTTATTTATTACGCATAAGTAATATAATTAATAATTATAAATTAATAAGATTTAATAAAAAGTGTGTTTTTATTTTACTTTTGATCACGTCTTGTTAAAAAAAAAAAAATTTTACACATCTTAAAAAGTAAAAAAGTTTTAAAAATAAAACATTTTTAAAAGACACGTAAAATACAATTATTGCATCAATAAAATTATTTTTTATTATATCTTTTTTAAAAAATATATAACATACTGTAAAAATATAAAACAAAAAATTAAAGTAAGAATAACGTTTTTGAAAAAATTAAAAAATTAAAAAAAAAGCAAAATAAATTTAGGACTGACGAGATTCGAACGCGCAAAACCACGGTTACTTTTCTCCGCCCTTGCCAACTTTGCTACCAGCGCTTCTAACTCATTTAAGCAAGTCAAAGCTATAGATACGTGTTCAAGTAAAGTGAAATCTGGAAATAAATGCTGAAGAAATGCTCCTTGTAAGACTATTCTAACAAGGGCTTGGTCAAAGTGTATACACCCAGATTTTTATGAAACTTTACACACTTGTAGATGTTGATTAGTATTATCACGTACCGCTAATGATTATAATCGAATTCTCAACCCTTTCCGAAATATCAACCGATAAAAATTGGGAAAAAAACTAAATATTCATATCTACCTCTGTGTTGCTAAATAAATATAAACATAAAAAATAAAAAAAAAATAAAAAAATTGAACCTAAAAAGACTTGAACACGCAGTACCACGATCATAAGCTTATGCTCTTAGCAACTCGACTATCGGCGGCTTTTGGTAATAATAGCAACACAGAGGTAGATATGAATATTCAGTTTTTTTTCCAATTTTTATCGGTTGATATTTCGGTTGATATTTCAATTTTTTAATTTTTTCAAAAACGTTATTCTTACTTTAATTTTTTGTTTTATATTTTTACAGTATGTTATATATTTTTTATAAAAGATAAAATAAAAAATAATTTTATTGAAACATTAATTTTATTTTACGAGTCTTTTAAAAATGTTTTATTTTTAAAACTTTTGTACTTTATAAAATGTGTAAAATAATTTTTTTCTTTCACAAAACGTGATCAAAAGTAAGAAAAAAACACATTTTTTATTAAATGTTATTAATTTAGAATTATTAATTATATTGCTTATGCGTAATAAATAAGTTTTTTCTTCAATTTTTTGTAATGTTTGAAAAAAAAAAAAATTTGACGCCTATAGTATTGTTTACTACTATAGAGAAAAAAACGCATGAGCGCAAAGCATCGAAACATTATGATTTTATTCCAGAGACACGCGGGTATTGTTTATCTTACAATAAATCTTATAACACTTTGTCTATCCTTTACTCTCCTATTAAGGAATGTGTGAGCTCACTAACGCCAATGCGTGTTTCGCGTGTCGCGCATGAGCAAAACTGTCTCATGAATGCGAGAGAGAACGGAGATTGTATTGCGCTCTCTCTCAGCTTCAGTATCGTATTAATGCTAGGTGCCCAAAAATCATAATTTTTTTAAAATACAGATAATTAGATAAAATTTTAGTATAATCGGAATGGAAATTTGATGTAGATTCTAATAAAATTAAAAAAAAAATCAATATTCTTATGAAGAAAATAAGATTTGAAAATTTCAAAGTGATTTTACTTATTCAAAAATACAAATTAAAAATTTAAAAAAATTATCACACTTTTGACAGTATAATAATAAAATAGTTTGCATTAATTTTTTTGTGAAAAAGTTTTTTTAAATAAGAAAAGGAAATTGTTTTATGTACTTTTGCGTTTTTTTGCGTTTTTTGCAAAAACTATTGCACTAATGCAAAATGTCATTTAACATATTTTTTGTAGACAATTGAATTACCTACATCTTTTATCTAAGATATTTTTTAATATTTTCAACTGTTTAGGAGATATTCTCAAAAAAGTGTATTTTTGGGGACTTCGCAAAGTTTGCGGAACCTTTCCACTAAAATGACCGCAATAATATTTTAGGATATTAACTCCTTCCCGTGCCATTTAGCTCGACGAAACTCGGGCCCAAGCGGTAGGCATTGACGCGCGCTAAACAGACCAGACTGATGCTTGTAAACAGTCGCAATACGATCCGAAATGTAGATGCCCGATATGCCTGTGATATAGTCAATTTTACACGACATTAAAGTTGAGGAGGTAAACTCTAATGCTTTTACGTTTATAGATATTATAAATTTATTATATTTTGTATGTAATAATGTTTATAACAGACTTTGTACATTCTTGTTAGATGCTTATTTCGAGGTGTCGGATCTATACTTTTGGGGAAATGAGCCCAATATTGGGCTTGGAGTCGAAGGGGCGTTTCAGCTGATGGTTTTCCACGCATTTTGTAGTCTGGTAATTAATACAGTCCGCGAGCTTGGCTTGTTATGTTTACGTTTGGCCCAAATATGTGTTCTCGAGTCAGGCTCGCGATATTTATGTTTGATAAATGACGATTTTAATAAAGCATGAATAATTAGATGAAAATAACTCAAATTAACATTTTCTGTTCATAAAATTCTTATTATTAAACCTAATTATCTCAAAGTTGATACAGCAATAATTTTTATAAATCATTTCTAAAAGAAGCTAATAATTCAGATATAATTGTTGATATTCTTGAAATTTATATTAAAATTTCAAAAAAATTATGATTGACAAAAAAAAATAATTATATTAAATTAACAAAAAAACTCCATCCGTTACTAAAGTTAAAGAATAAACTTAAAAAAAATGGTGTAGGTGCAGCCATAGTTAAAGTATAATTGAGCACTTTTAGTGATAGCTCTTAGAAATAATAAAAAAGTAATTAAAGAACTTTTTAAATCATATAATAGACCATTTCAAGAACCAAATATTACATATAAACAAATTACTATTAAAATACCTACAACTGTTACTATTCCAGAATTATAAATTTCCAATTTGGATAATAAATTATCAAACAATAAAAAACTAATCCTAAACCATCCCAACCAAATAATAATCCTATAATATTAGGACAAATAATTAAAAAAATTATTCTTTAAAAAAATATTATTACTCAAATAAAAAATTGTTTAATATTTAAATCTATTTCTATATAAATTAATCAATACAATAAAACAAATCTAGAAATAAATAATACTAAACCTATGAATATTAAGCAAATTCAATCAATATAAATTAAAAATTCTAAATTTATAGAATTTTATTTTATCAAAATTCATTTTATTTTTAAATTTAATTTATTTAATAAAAAAAATATTGGCTAAATAAACATTATTGTTTTTAAAATAAATAAAAAATAAATATTCATTATAATTATTTATTTTAATTCATAAACAAATTTATTTAATTTCCATAATTATTAAATTATGTGACGTCACGCCACGTTTATCTATACTATTTTTTTCGTAGTAGTAAGCTAGCTCACGAGTGATGCTATGTCCAGTAGTGTAACATAATAGCTAGGCCATTGGTGAAAGCATCTTATGTGAGACATGGATTTATCGATGAGATCATTGCCCGTGTGATGTATCAAATTTTAATTATAATATATAAAGAAATTTTTGCAACGGCTACCTAAATTATCTCGAAATACTTATTAAATATTCTTGAATTGCTGGCGTAGCGAAACACTGAGCTCCTGGGCGTGCACTGCCACGTGGCAACAAACCTAAGTAGGCGAAATTGTATCATATACCGTTTAGCTTGCTGAAAATACTAAAGTATGAACCGTGAGATAGAAACTTATATAAGAAAGGAGCATACATGCACTTGGGAGAAGAGAAAATATAGTTAAGGAGAGAGAATATAGTAGAGTAGAATAGAGTAGAGGAGAGTAGAGAGTAAAGAGTAGAGAGCAGAAAGGAGATGAAGGAGAGGGCGAGGGCGAGGGTCGTGACTGCTGCTGCTGGGGGCTAGAAGCCGATTCACCTTTTTCTTAGTTTTATGGCGTGGGGTTTTCTATTATTTTACTTGCATCGAGAATTGTTCTTACTTGTTTTAAAACTTATT
>JACGTP010001067.1:0-13659 GCA_023678845.1 Mischocyttarus mexicanus
AAACTTCTTTCCTCGGGATCAGATATCCTAACGTATGTAAAAAGGTTACGTGTAAAGTCAACGTATATGTATATAAATATATATATATATATATATTATATAATATATATATATATTAGAAATCGGTATAGGAATCAGCCTCTTATCGCGATTATAAATGACCACGGTAAAGTGCATTCCTCTCTATCGTCTTCTCTTCTCGTAGTGTCCGCCTAACTCAAAGATTCATGAGTTTTTTTCATCATTTCTTCAAATATAAAATGTAAATAAATGTGATATATAAAATAAATTAAAAAATAGAGATAATGAATAAATTGTCTTGGACGAAGAGATGAGAAGAAAAATAGAGAGACAGAGACAGAGAGAAAGAAATAGATAGACAGACAGAAAAAGAAAGATAGATAGAGAGAGAGAGAGAAAGAAAGAGAAAAAGACAGAGAGATAGATAGATAGACAGACAGACAGACAGACAGATAGAGAAATATACAAATATATATGTATATGTATGTACATATAAAGAAATAGAAAAATTGATGAATATGATTTGGGGAGAAATGTGAAACGATGATAATATCAATATTTAATAAATAACGATTAAGGGGGTAAGGTGTTGGGGTTTCCGGGGTATAGAAAAAGTAAGGAAAACAAGAAAGTAAAAAAAAAAAATATAGTAGGTTAAAAAACCAATGAGAGAGAATAAAGATATATGTGTTGCTTTCTTTTTTTTTTTCTTTTTTTTGTTTTCTTTTTTTTTTGTTTTGCAGTTTGAAGATAGAGACGATCTCCTCACCCGGTCACCACGACGAAGAAATCCATGATGTTCCAGATGTTTCTTAGGTAGGAGCCACGGTGGAGGACAAAGCCAAGGGCGAGGATCTTAAGGCTCGCCTCGACGCAGAAAATCCCGAGGAAGTAGATCTCCGTGGCCTCGAGTTTCTGTGCGAGTATTGTCTTGTCCTGTTTAGGCAAATGTTCCTCTAAAGCGAGGACCACGCAATTGGCGATGATCGTTAACAGGACGGCGTACTCGAAGGGCGGCCATTCTATTATGAAGCGGGTGTGCTTCCTTATACAGTTATCCTCCGATAGGATGAACAACGAGGTCGTGCCCTTTGATTTGGGCTGTGCTCCCCCGCCGCCACCCGCCCCACCGCCCTGATCCCGGCCTGGCGCCATATCCACCGGACCACCGGTTACCTGTCAACAATTATTTTCACCACCCCCCCATTTCCATTTCTATTTCTTTTAAACGATCAATGACACTTGCCTCTTACCTCCCCTCCAAAGCTAGTCCAGTCACCGCGACCACTCAGTCCGGCCAACTTCTGCCTTCTCCTGTACTGACTCGCGTATCCAGGGTCCCTTTGTGCCGCCTCTTGCGCTGCTGCCAACCTGAAAACAACAAAAATATCATAAAGGCGTTAATTAACTCGTTCAATGTATTATCTCGTATTATTATCATATATAATGCATGCTTCTTTTTTTTTAATTTGTTTTCCCCCACCTCCTGTCATCAAACTCATCCATACGGTGGTTTTTTTGTTTTATCGAGATTATTCGAGAAAGTATATTCGTGTAATGTATATTTTTTTTCTAAATTCCCAAATGTCATCAAACAGATAAGATCGCTTTAAACGTAATTGTGTTTAGCCGATAAAACGATAAATATATCCCATTAACTATCTTGATATCAATATATTCGAATTATACCGGTGTTTTCATCACGGTTAAATACAATAGGTATTATATATATATATATAGATATTTCGCGAGAAAGAGAGCCTCGTTAATGGCCGACAAAGTCGTATTACTGTGGCACGAGGCTAATTAATTGCATTAACCGAGACTTTTGCTAGGAAGGTCTTTTGTGCGTGGCCTTTGCTTCACAGAAAAGAGAAAGAGAGAGAGTATAATCAAGGTGCATGGTAATGTAATAACACGACAAGAATCTTCATACGACACATACTTACATTTATGTATGTATATGTACCTTACTAGTTAAATAGTATTCACATTTTAAATATTTTCAATCCTTTCATCTATTATAATGAATGAATAAATAAAATAATATAAAAGAAAAAAAATAATGTAAATTTGTATAAAAACCGTTTGATTAATTATATTATATATTCTCGTTTATATAATTCTCTATTCCTGTTTGTTGAAAAAGTAAATTATAAAAGAACCGCGTGTTGAAAAATCGTTTATGTGGAACGCAACCTCGGGAATAAGAAGAGGTGGTGGTACCGTAATAGCTTGACTATCGTTCGTCAAACTCATAAAATTCAGTCGAGCGGTAAGCGTTTTTCTCGAACTACGACAAATGGACTCTAACAGTAACGAAAAGTTTGTTTAGCCGCATTGATGATGCACAACGTTCTAAAACGCTTGGGACTGGCATGTCGCCGAAGTTTTTCAGTATCCGCAGTGACCTCAACGCATAACTTGGCATACATTGTTTCGAGAATCCATACACATAAATATACTTTTCACTTACGATCATTTAATACGTTTCAATTCGATAAATGTTAAAGGATATTTTTTCAGAAATGCGTTAATATTTGCATCCTTATAGAAATCATTTTTATTATATTATCTCTTAGATATTATCGTAACTATCTAAACCTGTCAAATTGATATATAATAAATCATCAACTCTCTCGTACATGACTTGACGGGGGGGGAAGAAAAAAGAAAAGAAAAAATAAAAAGAAATATTAAAAAAGAAAAACAAGCGAGAATTTAATTAACTTTAACGAAGTTGAAAGCATTCTTTCGACGCTGATTGGTCACGACAGCAACAGGTGCAACGGGCAAGTGTGGATCGCAACACGTAAGAAATATAGCACTCTTTCCCACGTTGCACTTTATATGCAACGCTGCATGCCAGTTTTGTATTCGTAATACCCACCTAATCACCCTCAACCTATGTATTACACACACACACACACTTATATGTATATAATAACACGTGCACTTTTCGCACTATTTACAAGTAACGATACAAATGCATTTATCTATTAGCATTTCTTTAAAAATAAAAACAAAGTAATTCGATTGTTCTTATTTCTACACATAACTCTTAATCACGATAGTAAAGAAATGAGAAAGAAGAAAGATTCTACCGAAGAAGATTGATAATGATTTATGCAGTCGGCCCATGCACGCTTTTTACCAGTCGACCAACCCCGTTCGAGTAATGCCGAGAACGAGAATCGTGCCAAATCGCCATGTTACCGAGATCGTTTGTGTTTTTTATCAATGGTAATTAATACCATGCATTTCTCCCTGGTGCCTTTCAACCACCCACTATCGTCGTTTAACCCCTTGCCGTTTATTTCTACCCTTTACTATCTCTCTTTCTCTTTCTCTCACTATGTATATTATTGTTTCTTTTTCACTTTTTCATTTAGTCGAAGTAACCATGCTGCTGGTCTGCTTGCTGACGTTGAATATTCACAATTGAATTTTCAACCTAGTCGAAACGTCAAGCGCATGGTTTTGATCGTTCGAGAAAGAACACAGAGAGGAAGGGAAAATAAAGAATATCAAAAAAATGTATATAAAAATAGAACAAGTCGTCTCGAAATAGTCTCCAAAATGATTCCTTTCAAATTATTTTTCATTCGTATATCGCGAACGAAGTATCGAAAAGAAAATTTATAAAGTACTATGCTATTTCAAAGAAAAGAAGAGAATTTCCTTCGATGACAATGAAATGAGTGCTCGGTATGCGCTTTTACACTACTGTCCTTCCCTTTTAAAACGGAGATTGAATTTCTGCCAAACCGATGTTTCCTAATTCTTGATTTCTTCTCCCTCTCTCTCTCTCTCTCTCTCTCTCTCTCTCTCTAACCCCCTCCCTATATTCCCAGAAAAACGAAATAAACTCAAAGACAAATGGGTATCGTTGTAACGAACGGGCAGAATTTATTGGATCGATTGGACGCAATGGAAAATAATTATTAAAAATAATGAATTTTTTAAATAAAAGAATAAAAAATAATAAAGAAGAAAAAAAAAATGTTCGATGAAACGCAACGTTAAACGACTACCGATAGAAAATCTATACCAGTCCACGGTGTTTCTCATTAGGTTAATTACTACGCCATTAGGTGTGCGAACGCGTGCACGCGACGACGTACTATCGTAAATACGTACTATACCTAATACTAATACGTATATACGGTGGTCGAGGTTTATGAAACGAGTACTTTTTACAATGACGTACTGTATTAAACGCAAACAATATATATATATATAATATACGATTACCAGTAATTACAATAAAGTAGTTTATAAGTCAAAAAAGAAAAAAATATTATATACAACAAAATTTATAATATACCCAAATAAATTTATTTTATAATAATAAATTATTTTTGAGAGAGAAAGAGAAAATATTAGTTGCAATAAAAAGGAAATCCATTATTTTAAGTTTGAAATAAATGTAAAAATAATAAATTTCTTTTTACTACAACTACAATATAAAATAAATCATAAAAATAATAATTTCTACTTATTCGACTTTCGTAATTAAAAAAAAAAATATACCTATGTATATATTTTATTATATTAAATACATTTATATATAAAATACTATATGCATATATAAATATTTCCATATAAAATTCCTCACATACAAGTGACATTGATTAACAGTAGATGATCGATGGAGTATACTCAAATACTTCGAGTTTTCAACTAGTCATCTTGCCAAAAAAAAAAATCAGCTTAAAGCACGGTGTGCGAGAGTATCGTTTACGGCGCCCGTCGGTCCAACCCCATTCGAGAAATCTTTCGAGACAACGTCGACAACGACAATGACAACGACTACGACTACGACTACGACGACGACGACGACTACGACGACGACGAAGACGACGACGACAACGACGAGGACGAGGACAACGACGGGGGTGGCGTCGCGTCATTGCGGAGGATCGTAAGGACGCGGTCGTGGTAAATGGTGAGAGGAGAGAAGGGAGTCCGGTGACGTCATGTCAGCGCCATTTTGCCGGGTGACGTCAACACGACGACGACTGCTACGTAACGCTAGCCTTGCCTCACCTTGCCTCTCTCTCTTTCTCTCTCACTCTCTCTCTCTCACACTGGTTTTCTTTCTCGTTCTCCCTCTCTATTGCGCGTACGTATGCGTGTAAACGTGTATTCGAGCAATTTCTCGCAACTGGTGCGCGCGCACATAACCATATACTACGGAACGTACTACACAGATATATATATACATACATATATATATGCTAATACCACAGGAAACATTGAAGTTCGACCAACGCTAGTTCGTGCGTGTACGCACGAAACCCGCAGAATATGTCGGTATGTAATATATATATCTATATACTTTACTTGTAATATATATATATATGTAATATATATATGTATATATATATTATATGTAATATATATATCTATATACTTTACTTACTATGTATATAGGTTTGACATGTATATATGTAAGTATAGTACACGTATGTATACATAGATTTTGTATAACGTGGGCGTATTCTATGGCTACGTGAACGTTCACATCTCCCCTCTAATCGTGGGTAGTAGTACATATATATATTTAGATCGTAATATACACGCGTGTATGTGTAATAAGTAAATACGTAGCTTATGATTGGTCCAACGAATAAATTTACATTAGATTTTCTTCTTCTTCTTCTTCTTTTCGAATAGTCACGATAGAGTCTGCCTACGATCATCCTCCTCAATGCGATTCAAGATTTGAAAAGATTCCTGGCATATTCTCGCGTCACAGAAAGAGAAAGAGAAAGAGAAAGAGAGAGAGAAAGAGATAGAGAAAGGGATGAAGGAAAGCTGACGGAAAAACGGTAAGGTACCGTGTGCAAGTTAAAGAGATCGTTCAAAATGCAAGTGGGACGTGCTCGACGAGATCGCAAGCTCGGCAATAAATTAGCTATTAAGAGGAACTAACGGTATAGCATTAGGCATCGATAGGAAGAGAATAACGTAAAGAACGTTTTCTAACTTGTATTGGAGAGTTTACAATATGTAAAACTCATTCTCACACAAAACAATCCCCTTCTCTCTTTTTTCTTCTCATTGTCTTCTAAATGTCTTTCATCGAAAAAAAAAAAAAGTACAAGAAACAAAAATAAAATCAAACGAGGAAAAAGGAGGAAGATAACAAATTATGTAGAAAAATTGTTAATCGCGTTAATCGCATTAGAAAAGACATTTTTACCCTGGGTACTATAATTATCGATTTTTGAAGGTATCTCTTCTTGATTATTGACCGATCGTTCGTAACTCACGTCATCTGTAGTATCATCGATAATTAATAATAAGTGCTGCTTGTTCGTCAGTTGGTCGCATTTTACACGCTCAAACGCATATGATATATTAATAGGCTGTCAAGTATGAAATGGAGCAAATTCTCAATTCAATTATGTGCATTTTATATATATATATATATATATATATATGTAATATACATATTATACATATTAGTTTGAGGAAGAAGTAATCAATTATTTTTACATTTATTTCAAGCTTAAAATAATAGATTTCTTTTTCCCCAAACTAATATTATACTAATAAATATATATTAGATTGACAAGTATGAAATGGAGCAAAAAATGCATATAATTGAATTGAAAATTTGCTCCATTTCATAATTGACAACCTAATATATAAAATGTCGTGATTTTTGGTCACGATTCAATGGGAAAAATCTGCCATTTTTTGTTTCCATCAACCCTATATATATAAAAATATGATGATATCGATTGATCACATAATATTATTGATATCGTAGATATATACTAACCACGCGATGACTACGAATCTCGAGTTTGAACGGGAACATGTTATAACCCGGAACACATCTCGTGGAGCTTCTTCAATGGATCGATCGCGTTAGCCGGTGTCTACCATCTTTCTCTTTCTCTTTCTCTTTCTCTTCCTCTCTATCTCTCTCTCTCTTTGCCGGCTTTTACGAGCTACCTACGATGAATGACGTTATTCGTATAAGAGAAAACGCCATCATTCGTTGGAATATTTTTTTATACATTTACGTTAAACAAATATACCTATTGCATCTTTAGAACTTAACAACGAGAGAACCAATTTAACTTTATTTCATAATTTTCAAATGATCATGAATTCGTTTATTCCATTTGTGTATGAAAATATAAGACCAAAAAAAATGGAGAATGAAAATATTTGTTTGAGAATATAGAGAAAACATCGTACGTTTTAAGTATGTGTGTTTAGATTTATATATATGTATATATAGAAAGAATATACACCTATGACGATAATAGTCGCTTATATGTTATGTCCAACGAAATTACCTTTCGGTCTATTTGTTCATGGAAAGCATGTATTACGTCAGGCGTACACGTGTACGAAAGAGAACGTATACGTGCTTCTATTGCTACATTCTTATACTTCGAATATATACATATATGTACATATATACATATATATATATATATATATATATATATATATATATATACATGGTAGTACGTATAAAGGGAATCGTGTAAAGCGAGCAACGATGGCTTTACACGTATGTACATACAATGGATACGCTATAGTTACATGTGGTATGTCGTGAAGGAATAATTAGACGGTCAGAAATGTCTGACTCACCTTTAAGTCGTTACTACTCGCTATACAAAGAAAAAAGGAAAGAGAGAGGAAGAAAGAGAGAGAGAGAGAGAGAGAGAGAGAGAGAGAGAGAGAGAGAGAGAGAGAGAGAGAGAATAATAGCACCAGGAACGGTGTTGTGAAATTCATTCGACTCGGTAGTACTTGTTGCAAGATCAAAGTCCATCCCAGCCGCAAATCGCGAGAAATAGAAATAAACGAGTTTCCTTCTCCTAAACCTTATATTTCCATTGTATTTCTTTTCTGTCCGTCCGTTAATCCTCTCTTGTTTGTTTCAGTTAGAAAGGAATGGTCCTCGTAGGGTGAGATATTATATAGGTCGTATTATCCACAGTGGTATAGTCACAGTGGTATATCCTAAACCTATACTTCTACGAACGAAGATAAAAAAAATAATAAATATATAAATAAAGAAAGAAAGAAAGAGAGATAGAAAAGATATGGGAAAATTTCGTATCTTGTAAGTAGTAAGAACGGATCGTAACCAGACGACGAAGACGTCTGACTCGTTCAACGCCCACGCTACTTGCCGCACACGCGATTTCTGAAGAGGTTGCAGTAAGCAGTGCAGATGCATTCCCACTCGATTCATATCAAATCCACAACTTCGAACACTATGTTAAAACCCTCTCCTCAACAATTCATATTATTACCATATACTTGAATCATCTAAATCAACTTACTAAAGTGATTAAGATAATAATGATTAAACTTGTAAGTAAAAAATAAAATATTCCCGATATCGTTAGTAGTTAACCTGTTCCAGAAACAATTTACAAACGGTATACGGTGACCATTAAGAGCATTCCACGTTATTGCTATCGTTTCCAAGAAGAAGTGGCTCTTTCATTGATACGACACAACGATTACGTATTCTCCGAAATTCCTTGGGAAATTGAGGACAAGTGTGTTTCATACAAAGCGAGATCGTTCGATATGCAAAACGATTTACGCTGACTCAATGGCAAGAGCTCATTCACTCGGTTAAATAATTGTACGATTCTTCGAACTCGGTACTTTACAAACGAACGAACCAACGAACGAACAAATAAACGAACAATATTCGTATTACGCTTATCGTATGCGCGCTCAAAGGTATAAATAAAAAAAAGTTTTTGTTTCATACATAACAATAAAAAGAAAAAAGAAAAAAATCGTGTTAATTTATTCGATAACCTTTGCCTAGATTCTGCGTCAATTTTCAACTCGCAACCTCTCCCCCTCTCCTCTCGCCGTCCTTCTTCCCACTCCTTTTTTAAATCTTACAATACGTATAATCCCAAAACTTGGCTCGTTCGCGTAAGTAAGTAGTAAGAGTCAGCCAAAAATCAAACGCATCCCGCAAGACCAATCAATTTTTCTCTTTCTTTCTCTCTTTCTTTCTTTATTTTTAACTTATCCTTTACTTTTATTCGGAGTTACGCCATTTCACAGACTAACGCGATCAATGCGTTACGTTATTACGGGATAAATCGTTCTTAAACTGGCAGTTAAAGTATAATCGTGCATTATTCCGTCCTAGAGACCATTCAAATGAAAATCCACTTCTCAGAAAGAAAACATTAGCTGGTATAAAGGAAACGGTTAGTCTACCCACCCACTACTAACTCTAACTACAAGATTTCTCAATCTCTTGCGTGGCCTTTCACCTATTTGCATCTAACACACGATTTTATTAACTCGAATGACTCGTACTTTCCAAATATTTTTCCTTTCTTTTTTTTTTCTCTATCATGAAATCATATACACACCCACGCATACCATACCATGCATGAATAAATACGTCAACTTAATACAAATTTAATGAACACATCGAGCTCCAAATAATTATTATCAACGTTACGGGATATATAACCTACGCGATCTAAAAAAAATAGAATAAAAAAAAAAAGAACGTTTCATAGTAATACGAAAATTTGTATTCAAAATCTTTACGACCTGTCACGAAAATAATTGGCTAGTTATATTAATTCTATTCATCCATGAATGAATGTAGATACACGTACAAAAATAAATATAAATATAAATATATATTATTAAATGTAACAACGTATTTGATGCCAATAAAATTGTCATCTTATTTTTCTTCATCATTAAAAAATTCAGCAATTGATTAAAAAATTAATGAAAATCATAGAAAAACGTGAGGACTATTACAAAGAATGATATGATTACATTATAAATAAATATTAAATGTAATCAAAAAATGCATAGAATTATTTGTTTAAACCTAACATGTAATATATATATATATATTTGTGCATATGCATGCATACATAGATGCACACACGTAAGTACTGCTTTTGTATACTTTCGAGATCCTTGAACTATAACATTATAACCATCAGTAAGAGAGTAAGTAACGCGGTGTGGTGCAAGCTAAACTTCGTGCGATTATTAGTCGTTGACAAAGTCGGTTGTCATAAAAATACGACGATGTTTCTTGGTGTGTAACTCGACGTATGAGATATATAGAAAAGGAAGGAAATATTGAAAAAGAATAAGAGAAAGAGAAAGAGAGAAAGAAAAAAAGAGATAGAGAAAGTAGGATTTTATATAGGGCGTACGTCGTTGGCCGGTTCCGTTTATAGATCGAAGCTCCGAAAAAGCCCCAGCAAAACTCGCATAGCTCTCTTTATTTCTTTCCTTCTTTCTTTCCTTCTTTTTCTATTTCTTCTTATTTCCCTAGCTCCCTTCCACCCTTCTATTCCCCCTTACAACATATTCTCAGCGATCGTATGTGTTTATCGTGCGCGACGAGAAGCTCATTTCCTTACGTCGCCCGGGGCTTAATAAATCAGAGAGGAGGCGCCCTTGTCAATAGTAAGGTCAACCTAGGCGACTCGACGTCTCCAACATTTGCCAAGTGATAGGATGACGACGACGACTATGACTATGACTATGACTATGACGACGACAATGACGACGATCGACTACGATGACAACGACACGACGACAATGATATAACAAATAGAATAGAAAAATAAATAACGGTAAAGAAAAATATAAACTACTACAAAAATGTACAATGAATTACGTGCGTGTGTCTGTCTGTCTATCTCTGCACACGTGTTAGTATGTGTTGGATATATAAATATGTATGTGTGTGTGAGTGTGAGAATGTGGTTGAGAAAAAGGAGATAGAAAAGTATATAATAAATAATGTATGTGTTAGAAAAAGATAAAAAAAAAAAAAAAACAAGGGAAGAAAAATGTATAACGAATGCCGTGCGCAACATTCGGAAGGACGCACGAATGTATAATAATAATAATAATAATAATAATAATAATGAAGAGAAAAATCGCGAGCACAAGGGTTTCTTCCTTTTCCCCTATTTCTTTTTCTTTTTTTTTTCTTTTTTTTCATTCGGTTTCCCAACCCTCTTGGAAACGGATATCTTTGTTACATCTAAATCCCCCTCCTTCTCCTCCTCCCTCCCTTCCACCTTCTGTCCGTCCTTCCACTAAAATTCAGCATACTACTTCAATTTTCTAACACAGTAACCAATCGGATAGTACCGTTCGCAAAGTCGTAACTTATTCTCACGTGTTTCATCGAAAATAAATTATTAACTCGTGTAAATTTGTCTTTAACGTTATTCTTCTCTTTCCATTTTTACATTCTCCCAAACCCTTCTCTGGGTTCTCTCATCCTACGCAGGATAAGCCCCATTTCCCTTAAAGCAAGTAATACTCGGAAACGCGCGAATATTCCCGTATGTATCTGAATAAAGTATCATTTTAATATTCGAAAAGGGGGGCTCGCTACAAGAAATAGATATATGTAAGTTAGGTATCTACCTACATAAGTTAGTTATATACAAGTATATATATATATAGATACACCTATAAGTTTAATAATTTCTTAGCACGGTATATATCATCTTGGTTGTTGAACGCATGCGCGAGGGCATACTTATACATCAACTATCCCTCGTGTGTCGACTTATACTCGACAAGATAAATCTTTCAATTTCTATCTTTTAACAAAGCTATTTTATGTACCCTATATAAATATATATATAATGTCGTATTTTTAAATAAAACTACTAGATTGTCAAGTATGAAATGAAGCAAGAAAAAAATACACATATAATTGAATTGAAATTTGCTACATTTTATACTTTAACTTTACAAATCTAATATATGAAAAAAAGAATCAGAGGACACAGATTGTTTCTTCCTTCGAAAACTTTTTTTCTATCCTTTCTATTAAATAAATAAATAAATAAAAAAAGTAAGTAATTATTATTGTTATTTATATTTCTATATTAGGTTCGGATTTAATTAAAAATCTCTCCAAACTTTTGTTCATTTTTCATTTACCGGGTAAGAGAGATATAAGAAATGGAAGGAAAACAAATGTAATATAATAATAAATATAATAATAAAAATAATATTAATACTAATAATAATAATAATAATAATAATTGATAAGAAGAAAAAGAAAAGTTAGTCGAGGTTTCAGTGTGAAGATGTTAAAAGTGGCCCCGTGCCTGTCTCGATGGAATACACAGAAAAGCAAGGTGGGCACCTGGTAGCAGGTAACTATATATCTATTGATCGTTCATTCATGCTACCCTTTCACCCTCTCAACCCCTCGGCATACCCCAGAGCTTCTCCTCCCAAGCTTCTACCCTGTTTCTACTCCCCCACTCTAACTTCAACATCTACCATCCCTCTCTCTCTCCCACTTTCTAGTTCTGTTTCACTCTTACTATACACTGGCAACGTCGTCGTCCTCGTAATCTCTACCACCATATAATCATCATGATCATTATCATCATCATTATCATCATCAGCATCCTCATCGTAGTCGTCGTTGTCATCGTCATTGTCGTTGCTGCTGTTGTTGTTGTAGTTATTGTTGTTGTCGTCATTGTCATTGTCAATGTTGTTACCGTTCCTCATAGTAGGTTTAATGTGTAAGAATAATACACCGAACGGTGTAGCCACACACAGTTCTACCAACTGCAAATCCACCACCCCTCATGGCTGGTCACACGTGGCGCTCGCAGAAGCACCACGCGTACCAACCAGTTAAAAACCCTGTCAGAGAAAGTAGCTACACCTAACTTCGATTAAATTCTTGCCGCGTGTTCTCTTCAATCTTCTATCTATTTATCTACCTTTCTCTCTACACCCTCCTTTTGACCCATCCATTCTCTCTCTTTATATATATATTTGTGTAATTAAAAAGATGAAAAGGAGATAGAATTTATTAGTTATAACGAAAAATACTTTTAACGATTATCCAGCTGTGGTATACAATTCGTTACGAAAGGTCGATCCACGTTCTCATTTCTTTCTCTCTTTCTGCGATCGTTATTCTCTTTTTTAGTTCAAACATATATATAGTTTATATATTATATGTATATATATATATATTCTTTTACTCCTTTCGTTATCCATGAGAAATCGGTGCTCTCGTCGATCGTTCGGTTCCTTTTGTACGCTCGCCTCGAGTGCTTCTCGAAACGAAAAAGAGAGTCAATGGCGAAGGCAAGTCTCTCCAGGACGTAATGAGAAACGTCCCTGTATCGATAATATCTCGGAATTGTACACCCGGGGAATGTTCCTTGTAATAGAAAAATTTACAAGAAAAAAAAAAGAAGAAAAAAAAAGAAGATCGATCTAAAAGAAGAATCGAGTTCATCAACTAACTCCGATACCTAAAACTTCTAACTTTATTCTTCTTCCCCTTATTTTATATACCACGTGTTTATGATTTTTAATATACGTATAGTTATATGTGTACTCTAATGTATTATAATTTTAGTGAACAAAATATCGGTCTCTGTAAAGAAGATCGATTAAATAACAGAAGGACACGATCGATCCGATCGAGAGTAGACGGCACGGCATGCGATACACGCACGTGAACTTAACAACACACGCACGCATTCACTATTATACTAACAATAAGGACACGAAATGAGTCTACGACACGCTCTCTCTCTCTCTCTCTCTCTCTCTCTCTCTCTCTCTCTCTCTCTC
>JACGTP010001068.1:0-13646 GCA_023678845.1 Mischocyttarus mexicanus
AAACTTCTTTCCTCGGGATCAGATATCCTAACGTATGTAAAAAGGTTACGTGTAAAGTCAACGTATATGTATATAAATATATATATATATATATTATATAATATATATATATATTAGAAATCGGTATAGGAATCAGCCTCTTATCGCGATTATAAATGACCACGGTAAAGTGCATTCCTCTCTATCGTCTTCTCTTCTCGTAGTGTCCGCCTAACTCAAAGATTCATGAGTTTTTTCATCATTTCTTCAAATATAAAATGTAAATAAATGTGATATATAAAATAAATTAAAAAATAGAGATAATGAATAAATTGTCTTGGACGAAGAGATGAGAAGAAAAATAGAGAGACAGAGACAGAGAGAAAGAAATAGATAGACAGACAGAAAAAGAAAGATAGATAGAGAGAGAGAGAGAAAGAAAGAGAAAAAGACAGAGAGATAGATAGATAGACAGACAGACAGACAGACAGATAGAGAAATATACAAATATATATGTATATGTATGTACATATAAAGAAATAGAAAAATTGATGAATATGATTTGGGGAGAAATGTGAAACGATGATAATATCAATATTTAATAAATAACGATTAAGGGGGTAAGGTGTTGGGGTTTCCGGGGTATAGAAAAAGTAAGGAAAACAAGAAAGTAAAAAAAAAAAATATAGTAGGTTAAAAAACCAATGAGAGAGAATAAAGATATATGTGTTGCTTTCTTTTTTTTTTTCTTTTTTTTGTTTTCTTTTTTTTTTGTTTTGCAGTTTGAAGATAGAGACGATCTCCTCACCCGGTCACCACGACGAAGAAATCCATGATGTTCCAGATGTTTCTTAGGTAGGAGCCACGGTGGAGGACAAAGCCAAGGGCGAGGATCTTAAGGCTCGCCTCGACGCAGAAAATCCCGAGGAAGTAGATCTCCGTGGCCTCGAGTTTCTGTGCGAGTATTGTCTTGTCCTGTTTAGGCAAATGTTCCTCTAAAGCGAGGACCACGCAATTGGCGATGATCGTTAACAGGACGGCGTACTCGAAGGGCGGCCATTCTATTATGAAGCGGGTGTGCTTCCTTATACAGTTATCCTCCGATAGGATGAACAACGAGGTCGTGCCCTTTGATTTGGGCTGTGCTCCCCCGCCGCCACCCGCCCCACCGCCCTGATCCCGGCCTGGCGCCATATCCACCGGACCACCGGTTACCTGTCAACAATTATTTTCACCACCCCCCATTTCCATTTCTATTTCTTTTAAACGATCAATGACACTTGCCTCTTACCTCCCCTCCAAAGCTAGTCCAGTCACCGCGACCACTCAGTCCGGCCAACTTCTGCCTTCTCCTGTACTGACTCGCGTATCCAGGGTCCCTTTGTGCCGCCTCTTGCGCTGCTGCCAACCTGAAAACAACAAAAATATCATAAAGGCGTTAATTAACTCGTTCAATGTATTATCTCGTATTATTATCATATATAATGCATGCTTCTTTTTTTTAATTTGTTTTCCCCCACCTCCTGTCATCAAACTCATCCATACGGTGGTTTTTTGTTTTATCGAGATTATTCGAGAAAGTATATTCGTGTAATGTATATTTTTTTTCTAAATTCCCAAATGTCATCAAACAGATAAGATCGCTTTAAACGTAATTGTGTTTAGCCGATAAAACGATAAATATATCCCATTAACTATCTTGATATCAATATATTCGAATTATACCGGTGTTTTCATCACGGTTAAATACAATAGGTATTATATATATATATATAGATATTTCGCGAGAAAGAGAGCCTCGTTAATGGCCGACAAAGTCGTATTACTGTGGCACGAGGCTAATTAATTGCATTAACCGAGACTTTTGCTAGGAAGGTCTTTTGTGCGTGGCCTTTGCTTCACAGAAAAGAGAAAGAGAGAGAGTATAATCAAGGTGCATGGTAATGTAATAACACGACAAGAATCTTCATACGACACATACTTACATTTATGTATGTATATGTACCTTACTAGTTAAATAGTATTCACATTTTAAATATTTTCAATCCTTTCATCTATTATAATGAATGAATAAATAAAATAATATAAAAGAAAAAAAATAATGTAAATTTGTATAAAAACCGTTTGATTAATTATATTATATATTCTCGTTTATATAATTCTCTATTCCTGTTTGTTGAAAAAGTAAATTATAAAAGAACCGCGTGTTGAAAAATCGTTTATGTGGAACGCAACCTCGGGAATAAGAAGAGGTGGTGGTACCGTAATAGCTTGACTATCGTTCGTCAAACTCATAAAATTCAGTCGAGCGGTAAGCGTTTTTCTCGAACTACGACAAATGGACTCTAACAGTAACGAAAAGTTTGTTTAGCCGCATTGATGATGCACAACGTTCTAAAACGCTTGGGACTGGCATGTCGCCGAAGTTTTTCAGTATCCGCAGTGACCTCAACGCATAACTTGGCATACATTGTTTCGAGAATCCATACACATAAATATACTTTTCACTTACGATCATTTAATACGTTTCAATTCGATAAATGTTAAAGGATATTTTTTCAGAAATGCGTTAATATTTGCATCCTTATAGAAATCATTTTTATTATATTATCTCTTAGATATTATCGTAACTATCTAAACCTGTCAAATTGATATATAATAAATCATCAACTCTCTCGTACATGACTTGACGGGGGGGAAGAAAAAAGAAAAGAAAAAATAAAAAGAAATATTAAAAAAGAAAAACAAGCGAGAATTTAATTAACTTTAACGAAGTTGAAAGCATTCTTTCGACGCTGATTGGTCACGACAGCAACAGGTGCAACGGGCAAGTGTGGATCGCAACACGTAAGAAATATAGCACTCTTTCCCACGTTGCACTTTATATGCAACGCTGCATGCCAGTTTTGTATTCGTAATACCCACCTAATCACCCTCAACCTATGTATTACACACACACACACACTTATATGTATATAATAACACGTGCACTTTTCGCACTATTTACAAGTAACGATACAAATGCATTTATCTATTAGCATTTCTTTAAAAATAAAAACAAAGTAATTCGATTGTTCTTATTTCTACACATAACTCTTAATCACGATAGTAAAGAAATGAGAAAGAAGAAAGATTCTACCGAAGAAGATTGATAATGATTTATGCAGTCGGCCCATGCACGCTTTTTACCAGTCGACCAACCCCGTTCGAGTAATGCCGAGAACGAGAATCGTGCCAAATCGCCATGTTACCGAGATCGTTTGTGTTTTTTATCAATGGTAATTAATACCATGCATTTCTCCCTGGTGCCTTTCAACCACCCACTATCGTCGTTTAACCCCTTGCCGTTTATTTCTACCCTTTACTATCTCTCTTTCTCTTTCTCTCACTATGTATATTATTGTTTCTTTTTCACTTTTTCATTTAGTCGAAGTAACCATGCTGCTGGTCTGCTTGCTGACGTTGAATATTCACAATTGAATTTTCAACCTAGTCGAAACGTCAAGCGCATGGTTTTGATCGTTCGAGAAAGAACACAGAGAGGAAGGGAAAATAAAGAATATCAAAAAAATGTATATAAAAATAGAACAAGTCGTCTCGAAATAGTCTCCAAAATGATTCCTTTCAAATTATTTTTCATTCGTATATCGCGAACGAAGTATCGAAAAGAAAATTTATAAAGTACTATGCTATTTCAAAGAAAAGAAGAGAATTTCCTTCGATGACAATGAAATGAGTGCTCGGTATGCGCTTTTACACTACTGTCCTTCCCTTTTAAAACGGAGATTGAATTTCTGCCAAACCGATGTTTCCTAATTCTTGATTTCTTCTCCCTCTCTCTCTCTCTCTCTCTCTCTCTCTCTCTCTCTAACCCCCTCCCTATATTCCCAGAAAAACGAAATAAACTCAAAGACAAATGGGTATCGTTGTAACGAACGGGCAGAATTTATTGGATCGATTGGACGCAATGGAAAATAATTATTAAAAATAATGAATTTTTTAAATAAAAGAATAAAAAATAATAAAGAAGAAAAAAAAATGTTCGATGAAACGCAACGTTAAACGACTACCGATAGAAAATCTATACCAGTCCACGGTGTTTCTCATTAGGTTAATTACTACGCCATTAGGTGTGCGAACGCGTGCACGCGACGACGTACTATCGTAAATACGTACTATACCTAATACTAATACGTATATACGGTGGTCGAGGTTTATGAAACGAGTACTTTTTACAATGACGTACTGTATTAAACGCAAACAATATATATATATATATAATATACGATTACCAGTAATTACAATAAAGTAGTTTATAAGTCAAAAAAGAAAAAAATATTATATACAACAAAATTTATAATATACCCAAATAAATTTATTTTATAATAATAAATTATTTTTGAGAGAGAAAGAGAAAATATTAGTTGCAATAAAAAGGAAATCCATTATTTTAAGTTTGAAATAAATGTAAAAATAATAAATTTCTTTTTACTACAACTACAATATAAAATAAATCATAAAAATAATAATTTCTACTTATTCGACTTTCGTAATTAAAAAAAAAAATATACCTATGTATATATTTTATTATATTAAATACATTTATATATAAAATACTATATGCATATATAAATATTTCCATATAAAATTCCTCACATACAAGTGACATTGATTAACAGTAGATGATCGATGGAGTATACTCAAATACTTCGAGTTTTCAACTAGTCATCTTGCCAAAAAAAAAAAATCAGCTTAAAGCACGGTGTGCGAGAGTATCGTTTACGGCGCCCGTCGGTCCAACCCCATTCGAGAAATCTTTCGAGACAACGTCGACAACGACAATGACAACGACTACGACTACGACTACGACGACGACGACGACTACGACGACGACGAAGACGACGACGACAACGACGAGGACGAGGACAACGACGGGGGTGGCGTCGAGTCATTGCGGAGGATCGTAAGGACGCGGTCGTGGTAAATGGTGAGAGGAGAGAAGGGAGTCCGGTGACGTCATGTCAGCGCCATTTTGCCGGGTGACGTCAACACGACGACGACTGCTACGTAACGCTAGCCTTGCCTCACCTTGCCTCTCTCTCTTTCTCTCTCACTCTCTCTCTCTCACACTGGTTTTCTTTCTCGTTCTCCCTCTCTATTGCGCGTACGTATGCGTGTAAACGTGTATTCGAGCAATTTCTCGCAACTGGTGCGCGCGCACATAACCATATACTACGGAACGTACTACACAGATATATATATACATACATATATATATGCTAATACCACAGGAAACATTGAAGTTCGACCAACGCTAGTTCGTGCGTGTACGCACGAAACCCGCAGAATATGTCGGTATGTAATATATATATCTATATACTTTACTTGTAATATATATATATATGTAATATATATATGTATATATATATTATATGTAATATATATATCTATATACTTTACTTACTATGTATATAGGTTTGACATGTATATATGTAAGTATAGTACACGTATGTATACATAGATTTTGTATAACGTGGGCGTATTCTATGGCTACGTGAACGTTCACATCTCCCCTCTAATCGTGGGTAGTAGTACATATATATATTTAGATCGTAATATACACGCGTGTATGTGTAATAAGTAAATACGTAGCTTATGATTGGTCCAACGAATAAATTTACATTAGATTTTCTTCTTCTTCTTCTTCTTTTCGAATAGTCACGATAGAGTCTGCCTACGATCATCCTCCTCAATGCGATTCAAGATTTGAAAAGATTCCTGGCATATTCTCGCGTCACAGAAAGAGAAAGAGAAAGAGAAAGAGAGAGAGAAAGAGATAGAGAAAGGGATGAAGGAAAGCTGACGGAAAAACGGTAAGGTACCGTGTGCAAGTTAAAGAGATCGTTCAAAATGCAAGTGGGACGTGCTCGACGAGATCGCAAGCTCGGCAATAAATTAGCTATTAAGAGGAACTAACGGTATAGCATTAGGCATCGATAGGAAGAGAATAACGTAAAGAACGTTTTCTAACTTGTATTGGAGAGTTTACAATATGTAAAACTCATTCTCACACAAAACAATCCCCTTCTCTCTTTTTTCTTCTCATTGTCTTCTAAATGTCTTTCATCGAAAAAAAAAAAAGTACAAGAAACAAAAATAAAATCAAACGAGGAAAAAGGAGGAAGATAACAAATTATGTAGAAAAATTGTTAATCGCGTTAATCGCATTAGAAAAGACATTTTTACCCTGGGTACTATAATTATCGATTTTTGAAGGTATCTCTTCTTGATTATTGACCGATCGTTCGTAACTCACGTCATCTGTAGTATCATCGATAATTAATAATAAGTGCTGCTTGTTCGTCAGTTGGTCGCATTTTACACGCTCAAACGCATATGATATATTAATAGGCTGTCAAGTATGAAATGGAGCAAATTCTCAATTCAATTATGTGCATTTTATATATATATATATATATATATATGTAATATACATATTATACATATTAGTTTGAGGAAGAAGTAATCAATTATTTTTACATTTATTTCAAGCTTAAAATAATAGATTTCTTTTTCCCCAAACTAATATTATACTAATAAATATATATTAGATTGACAAGTATGAAATGGAGCAAAAAATGCATATAATTGAATTGAAAATTTGCTCCATTTCATAATTGACAACCTAATATATAAAATGTCGTGATTTTTGGTCACGATTCAATGGGAAAAATCTGCCATTTTTTGTTTCCATCAACCCTATATATATAAAAATATGATGATATCGATTGATCACATAATATTATTGATATCGTAGATATATACTAACCACGCGATGACTACGAATCTCGAGTTTGAACGGGAACATGTTATAACCCGGAACACATCTCGTGGAGCTTCTTCAATGGATCGATCGCGTTAGCCGGTGTCTACCATCTTTCTCTTTCTCTTTCTCTTTCTCTTCCTCTCTATCTCTCTCTCTCTTTGCCGGCTTTTACGAGCTACCTACGATGAATGACGTTATTCGTATAAGAGAAAACGCCATCATTCGTTGGAATATTTTTTTATACATTTACGTTAAACAAATATACCTATTGCATCTTTAGAACTTAACAACGAGAGAACCAATTTAACTTTATTTCATAATTTTCAAATGATCATGAATTCGTTTATTCCATTTGTGTATGAAAATATAAGACCAAAAAAATGGAGAATGAAAATATTTGTTTGAGAATATAGAGAAAACATCGTACGTTTTAAGTATGTGTGTTTAGATTTATATATATGTATATATAGAAAGAATATACACCTATGACGATAATAGTCGCTTATATGTTATGTCCAACGAAATTACCTTTCGGTCTATTTGTTCATGGAAAGCATGTATTACGTCAGGCGTACACGTGTACGAAAGAGAACGTATACGTGCTTCTATTGCTACATTCTTATACTTCGAATATATACATATATGTACATATATACATATATATATATATATATATATATATATATATATATATACATGGTAGTACGTATAAAGGGAATCGTGTAAAGCGAGCAACGATGGCTTTACACGTATGTACATACAATGGATACGCTATAGTTACATGTGGTATGTCGTGAAGGAATAATTAGACGGTCAGAAATGTCTGACTCACCTTTAAGTCGTTACTACTCGCTATACAAAGAAAAAAGGAAAGAGAGAGGAAGAAAGAGAGAGAGAGAGAGAGAGAGAGAGAGAGAGAGAGAGAGAGAGAGAGAGAGAGAGAGAATAATAGCACCAGGAACGGTGTTGTGAAATTCATTCGACTCGGTAGTACTTGTTGCAAGATCAAAGTCCATCCCAGCCGCAAATCGCGAGAAATAGAAATAAACGAGTTTCCTTCTCCTAAACCTTATATTTCCATTGTATTTCTTTTCTGTCCGTCCGTTAATCCTCTCTTGTTTGTTTCAGTTAGAAAGGAATGGTCCTCGTAGGGTGAGATATTATATAGGTCGTATTATCCACAGTGGTATAGTCACAGTGGTATATCCTAAACCTATACTTCTACGAACGAAGATAAAAAAAATAATAAATATATAAATAAAGAAAGAAAGAAAGAGAGATAGAAAAGATATGGGAAAATTTCGTATCTTGTAAGTAGTAAGAACGGATCGTAACCAGACGACGAAGACGTCTGACTCGTTCAACGCCCACGCTACTTGCCGCACACGCGATTTCTGAAGAGGTTGCAGTAAGCAGTGCAGATGCATTCCCACTCGATTCATATCAAATCCACAACTTCGAACACTATGTTAAAACCCTCTCCTCAACAATTCATATTATTACCATATACTTGAATCATCTAAATCAACTTACTAAAGTGATTAAGATAATAATGATTAAACTTGTAAGTAAAAAATAAAATATTCCCGATATCGTTAGTAGTTAACCTGTTCCAGAAACAATTTACAAACGGTATACGGTGACCATTAAGAGCATTCCACGTTATTGCTATCGTTTCCAAGAAGAAGTGGCTCTTTCATTGATACGACACAACGATTACGTATTCTCCGAAATTCCTTGGGAAATTGAGGACAAGTGTGTTTCATACAAAGCGAGATCGTTCGATATGCAAAACGATTTACGCTGACTCAATGGCAAGAGCTCATTCACTCGGTTAAATAATTGTACGATTCTTCGAACTCGGTACTTTACAAACGAACGAACCAACGAACGAACAAATAAACGAACAATATTCGTATTACGCTTATCGTATGCGCGCTCAAAGGTATAAATAAAAAAAAGTTTTTGTTTCATACATAACAATAAAAAGAAAAAAGAAAAAAATCGTGTTAATTTATTCGATAACCTTTGCCTAGATTCTGCGTCAATTTTCAACTCGCAACCTCTCCCCCTCTCCTCTCGCCGTCCTTCTTCCCACTCCTTTTTTAAATCTTACAATACGTATAATCCCAAAACTTGGCTCGTTCGCGTAAGTAAGTAGTAAGAGTCAGCCAAAAATCAAACGCATCCCGCAAGACCAATCAATTTTTCTCTTTCTTTCTCTCTTTCTTTCTTTATTTTTAACTTATCCTTTACTTTTATTCGGAGTTACGCCATTTCACAGACTAACGCGATCAATGCGTTACGTTATTACGGGATAAATCGTTCTTAAACTGGCAGTTAAAGTATAATCGTGCATTATTCCGTCCTAGAGACCATTCAAATGAAAATCCACTTCTCAGAAAGAAAACATTAGCTGGTATAAAGGAAACGGTTAGTCTACCCACCCACTACTAACTCTAACTACAAGATTTCTCAATCTCTTGCGTGGCCTTTCACCTATTTGCATCTAACACACGATTTTATTAACTCGAATGACTCGTACTTTCCAAATATTTTTCCTTTCTTTTTTTTTTCTCTATCATGAAATCATATACACACCCACGCATACCATACCATGCATGAATAAATACGTCAACTTAATACAAATTTAATGAACACATCGAGCTCCAAATAATTATTATCAACGTTACGGGATATATAACCTACGCGATCTAAAAAAAATAGAATAAAAAAAAAAGAACGTTTCATAGTAATACGAAAATTTGTATTCAAAATCTTTACGACCTGTCACGAAAATAATTGGCTAGTTATATTAATTCTATTCATCCATGAATGAATGTAGATACACGTACAAAAATAAATATAAATATAAATATATATTATTAAATGTAACAACGTATTTGATGCCAATAAAATTGTCATCTTATTTTTCTTCATCATTAAAAAATTCAGCAATTGATTAAAAAATTAATGAAAATCATAGAAAAACGTGAGGACTATTACAAAGAATGATATGATTACATTATAAATAAATATTAAATGTAATCAAAAAATGCATAGAATTATTTGTTTAAACCTAACATGTAATATATATATATATATATTTGTGCATATGCATGCATACATAGATGCACACACGTAAGTACTGCTTTTGTATACTTTCGAGATCCTTGAACTATAACATTATAACCATCAGTAAGAGAGTAAGTAACGCGGTGTGGTGCAAGCTAAACTTCGTGCGATTATTAGTCGTTGACAAAGTCGGTTGTCATAAAAATACGACGATGTTTCTTGGTGTGTAACTCGACGTATGAGATATATAGAAAAGGAAGGAAATATTGAAAAAGAATAAGAGAAAGAGAAAGAGAGAAAGAAAAAAAGAGATAGAGAAAGTAGGATTTTATATAGGGCGTACGTCGTTGGCCGGTTCCGTTTATAGATCGAAGCTCCGAAAAAGCCCCAGCAAAACTCGCATAGCTCTCTTTATTTCTTTCCTTCTTTCTTTCCTTCTTTTTCTATTTCTTCTTATTTCCCTAGCTCCCTTCCACCCTTCTATTCCCCCTTACAACATATTCTCAGCGATCGTATGTGTTTATCGTGCGCGACGAGAAGCTCATTTCCTTACGTCGCCCGGGGCTTAATAAATCAGAGAGGAGGCGCCCTTGTCAATAGTAAGGTCAACCTAGGCGACTCGACGTCTCCAACATTTGCCAAGTGATAGGATGACGACGACGACTATGACTATGACTATGACTATGACGACGACAATGACGACGATCGACTACGATGACAACGACACGACGACAATGATATAACAAATAGAATAGAAAAATAAATAACGGTAAAGAAAAATATAAACTACTACAAAAATGTACAATGAATTACGTGCGTGTGTCTGTCTGTCTATCTCTGCACACGTGTTAGTATGTGTTGGATATATAAATATGTATGTGTGTGTGAGTGTGAGAATGTGGTTGAGAAAAAGGAGATAGAAAAGTATATAATAAATAATGTATGTGTTAGAAAAAGATAAAAAAAAAAAAAAAACAAGGGAAGAAAAATGTATAACGAATGCCGTGCGCAACATTCGGAAGGACGCACGAATGTATAATAATAATAATAATAATAATAATAATGAAGAGAAAAATCGCGAGCACAAGGGTTTCTTCCTTTTCCCCTATTTCTTTTTCTTTTTTTTTTCTTTTTTTTCATTCGGTTTCCCAACCCTCTTGGAAACGGATATCTTTGTTACATCTAAATCCCCCTCCTTCTCCTCCTCCCTCCCTTCCACCTTCTGTCCGTCCTTCCACTAAAATTCAGCATACTACTTCAATTTTCTAACACAGTAACCAATCGGATAGTACCGTTCGCAAAGTCGTAACTTATTCTCACGTGTTTCATCGAAAATAAATTATTAACTCGTGTAAATTTGTCTTTAACGTTATTCTTCTCTTTCCATTTTTACATTCTCCCAAACCCTTCTCTGGGTTCTCTCATCCTACGCAGGATAAGCCCCATTTCCCTTAAAGCAAGTAATACTCGGAAACGCGCGAATATTCCCGTATGTATCTGAATAAAGTATCATTTTAATATTCGAAAAGGGGGCTCGCTACAAGAAATAGATATATGTAAGTTAGGTATCTACCTACATAAGTTAGTTATATACAAGTATATATATATAGATACACCTATAAGTTTAATAATTTCTTAGCACGGTATATATCATCTTGGTCGTTGAACGCATGCGCGAGGGCATACTTATACATCAACTATCCCTCGTGTGTCGACTTATACTCGACAAGATAAATCTTTCAATTTCTATCTTTTAACAAAGCTATTTTATGTACCCTATATAAATATATATATAATGTCGTATTTTTAAATAAAACTACTAGATTGTCAAGTATGAAATGAAGCAAGAAAAAAATACACATATAATTGAATTGAAATTTGCTACATTTTATACTTTAACTTTACAAATCTAATATATGAAAAAAAGAATCAGAGGACACAGATTGTTTCTTCCTTCGAAAACTTTTTTTCTATCCTTTCTATTAAATAAATAAATAAATAAAAAAAGTAAGTAATTATTATTGTTATTTATATTTCTATATTAGGTTCGGGTTTAATTAAAAATCTCTCCAAACTTTTGTTCATTTTTCATTTACCGGGTAAGAGAGATATAAGAAATGGAAGGAAAACAAATGTAATATAATAATAAATATAATAATAAAAATAATATTAATACTAATAATAATAATAATAATAATAATTGATAAGAAGAAAAAGAAAAGTTAGTCGAGGTTTCAGTGTGAAGATGTTAAAAGTGGCCCCGTGCCTGTCTCGATGGAATACACAGAAAAGCAAGGTGGGCACCTGGTAGCAGGTAACTATATATCTATTGATCGTTCATTCATGCTACCCTTTCACCCTCTCAACCCCTCGGCATACCCCAGAGCTTCTCCTCCCAAGCTTCTACCCTGTTTCTACTCCCCCACTCTAACTTCAACATCTACCATCCCTCTCTCTCTCCCACTTTCTAGTTCTGTTTCACTCTTACTATACACTGGCAACGTCGTCGTCCTCGTAATCTCTACCACCATATAATCATCATGATCATTATCATCATCATTATCATCATCAGCATCCTCATCGTAGTCGTCGTTGTCATCGTCATTGTCGTTGCTGCTGTTGTTGTTGTAGTTATTGTTGTTGTCGTCATTGTCATTGTCAATGTTGTTACCGTTCCTCATAGTAGGTTTAATGTGTAAGAATAATACACCGAACGGTGTAGCCACACACAGTTCTACCAACTGCAAATCCACCACCCCTCATGGCTGGTCACACGTGGCGCTCGCAGAAGCACCACGCGTACCAACCAGTTAAAAACCCTGTCAGAGAAAGTAGCTACACCTAACTTCGATTAAATTCTTGCCGCGTGTTCTCTTCAATCTTCTATCTATTTATCTACCTTTCTCTCTGCACCCTCCTTTTGACCCATCCATTCTCTCTCTTTATATATATATTTGTGTAATTAAAAAGATGAAAAGGAGATAGAATTTATTAGTTATAACGAAAAATACTTTTAACGATTATCCAGCTGTGGTATACAATTCGTTACGAAAGGTCGATCCACGTTCTCATTTCTTTCTCTCTTTCTGCGATCGTTATTCTCTTTTTTAGTTCAAACATATATATAGTTTATATATTATATGTATATATATATATATTCTTTTACTCCTTTCGTTATCCATGAGAAATCGGTGCTCTCGTCGATCGTTCGGTTCCTTTTGTACGCTCGCCTCGAGTGCTTCTCGAAACGAAAAAGAGAGTCAATGGCGAAGGCAAGTCTCTCCAGGACGTAATGAGAAACGTCCCTGTATCGATAATATCTCGGAATTGTACACCCGGAGAATGTTCCTTGTAATAGAAAAATTTACAAGAAAAAAAAAGAAGAAAAAAAAAGAAGATCGATCTAAAAGAAGAATCGAGTTCATCAACTAACTCCGATACCTAAAACTTCTAACTTTATTCTTCTTCCCCTTATTTTATATACCACGTGTTTATGATTTTTAATATACGTATAGTTATATGTGTACTCTAATGTATTATAATTTTAGTGAACAAAATATCGGTCTCTGTAAAGAAGATCGATTAAATAACAGAAGGACACGATCGATCCGATCGAGAGTAGACGGCACGGCATGCGATACACGCACGTGAACTTAACAACACACGCACGCATTCACTATTATACTAACAATAAGGACACGAAATGAGTCTACGACACGCTCTCTCTCTCTCTCTCTCTCTCTCTCTCTCTCTCTCTCTCTCTCTC
>JACGTP010001069.1:0-10947 GCA_023678845.1 Mischocyttarus mexicanus
CGCTTAAACCAGTATTTTTCTTCTCGTTCCCTATATACAGTCCACTAGTCGTCTCCTAATCCTCTCCATCATCCCTTGACCATCTCCGTTAAATTTCCCAACATTTTTTGGTCCTTTGAGCCGGATCTTTAAGTAAGCGCGTAACAGTGAACAGTATCAGACGTCTCTCTCTCATCGCCATGGCCGCTAAGATACTCCTGCAGGAGCAGCGGGCAGCCAGCATCGCCGACATTCTCCATAAGACAAAAGACATCTCAGCGATGGATCTGGCCACCGCGGAGCGAACGCGCTACTTCCTGGAAATTAGCTGGAAGAAGTTCGACGCGGAGAATGAGAAACTTTATCAGCCATCTCGGGAGCCTCCGCTCGAGCATCCGTACTTCAAGGAGGGAAGGTATGAAGCGACGATGCAGTCGTACTTCTCAGGCCTCTCTGTTCTCCATTGCCGCATCGAAGCTTTGGCACCTCCTGCATCTCCGGCCAGGAAGTACGAGCAGGCACGATCTCGGGCATCTCTCCCAATTACCGAACTACCGAAGTTCTCGGGGTCCTTCACCGACTGGAAGCCCTTCGAGGACCTGTTTTCGTCATTGGTGAGGAACGATCCAGACATCTCATCGGTGGAGAAGATGCATTATCTCCGCTCCAGCCTGGAGGAAGAAGCAGCAAGAGTCATCTCAAATCTCAAGTTCTCGGCGGACGCATTTGAGACTGCGTGGAAGCGTCTGGTCGGGAGGTTCGACAACAAGCGACTTCTCGCATTGCCGCACGTCGAAAGGCTGCTGAATCTCCCACCGGTGAAGCCAAGGACATCTCACGGGCTACACCAGCTAGTCAACATCGTCGAGTCCCCTTTTAGCGCGATCGAAGCCCTAGGCTGCCCAGTGGAACAGTGAGGCCTGATCGTGCTCCAGCGAGCAAGCTCGGCGCTGGACGCCAAAACAAGGGAGGACTGGGAGCATCACCTGGGCTCCTCGACCGAGATCCCCCCGTATAGGAGGCTGCTATCGTTCATCTCAGCCGCCGCTCGTGCTTTGGAGCACATAGAGAGCCACCGAGAACACGAGAAGGCCATGAGCTCCAGGACATCTCGCGCGCAGAGAGCCTCGCCTGCAAGGTCGTATGCAAAGGTGCTAAACTTAGCGCCGCAGTCATCTCCAAGGCCGGTATCAAAACCACAGACCTCTCAACAGCTAGCACCTAGCAAGCAGACCTCTCCTCAGCCAGCCAATCCGCAGCCATCTCAACAGCGAGCAGCCACGCCGCCGGCATCTCAAGGGCAATCCTTCATTCCAGACCTCTCGAATAATTGCTGCTACTGCAAGCGGCAGCATTACCTCGCCTTCTGCCCCAAGTTCGCCAGTCTCAGTCGGAAGGAAAGGGTGGAAGTTGTGACGGAGAAGAGGCTGTGCTTCAACTGCCTAGGGAGGCATAACGTTCGGCAGTGCAGAAGCTCGAGGAGGTGCAAGACCTGTGGGGAGCCACACCATACGCTGATCCACCCAGGACACCTCGCCATCTCCACCAAGCCAAAGACATCTCAGGGGCGGTCAAGCTCGTCGAGTGTCATCTCTAGCGCCACGATGTCATCACAGAGGCTGCCGTCATCGTCGAGCACGCCCTCATTATCAGATGCCCTGGCTCATCAGCGGTCTCGTCGGAGGTCACAGCGAAAAAGGTCATCTCACATTCAGTCATCTCATTCTCGATCATCCTCCTCATCCACTCCCGTAGCATCTAATTCTCAACCATCCTTTTCACCGTCATCATCTCATCACAAGTCATCTCCACCGTCATCATCTCATCAAAAGTCATCTCCACCGCCATCATCTCAACAAAAGTCATCTCCACTGCCATCATCTCACAAGTCAGCTCCACCATCGTCATCTCATCGTTCACCCTCTTGTTCCTCCTCCAACACCAAAGCACCCTCCCATTGACGTGTTGGTAGGACATCTCACAACCCACGTAGTAATCTCAAAACAATCCTAAAGTCGTCCGTCTCATCATCATCAAGGTCATCTCAGAAAGTTAAAAGAGTCAGATTCTTCTCGCCCATTTCGGATTGCGACCGATCATCTCATTCTTTTCTTTCATCCTGCTCTCGAGCTCTCGTGCTTCTTGCAACTTGCAAAGCCTTTGCAATCTCTCCTAAGGGAGTTCCGACTTTGATACGTCTTCTCATTGATCCTGGATCAGAGTTAACTTTAGCTTCTTCCAAACTCGTAGCTAAGTTAAATCTCAAACGCCACCCAGGATTCATCCCTATTCAGGGCGTGGGTAGTTCATCTCCAGGAGCAACTCAAGGTCAAGTATCATTGACCCTCCAATCGACCTACTCGTCCTCTCAAGTCAATCTCAAGGCATTAATTTTGCCAAAGATTACATCTCAGGTCCCGTCGTCAGCAATATCGGAGCAAGACTGGCCTCATCTCAGACCTCTGAGACTAGCTGACCCTGACTTTCTCACTCCCAAATCCGTTGACCTTCTTATTGGTGCTGATAATCTCAGAAGGATAATGAAGTCATCTCGCCTTATCATGCGAGGCGATTCAGAACCCATAGCGTTTCATACAAGGTTTGGTTGGGCGGTGCTAGGCGCGACCTCCAGCCCGCGCCAGCCCAACTCTCCTATAAGTTGTCATGCCATCTCCAATGAATCTCTCAATGAAACTCTTACCAAGTTCTGGGTTCAGGAAGAAGTCTCATCTTGTCCTACGTCCTCTCTAAGTCTCGCTGAGTCAGAATGCGAGAAGCACTTCGTAGACACTCACTCACGACTTCCTACAGGTCGTTACGTAGTTCGTTTGCCATTCTCAAAGGACATCTCGGCCCTAGGGCACTCAAAGTCGTTAGCCACAAAGTGCCTTCAGAGACTTCTCAAGAGATTCGGAAGCGATAGTCTTCTCAAAGAGAAATACACTGATTTTCTCAGAGAGTACGAGTCGTTAGGACATATGGTCCCAGTTCCTCTCGATGCACCTGAGCCATCTCACACTTTCTACCTCCCGCACCACGGAGTGTGGCGCGATCAGAGTTCTTCCACAAAGTTGCGGATAGTGTTCAACGGGTCAGCCAAATCGTCATCTCATGTCACTCTCAATGATCTCATGCATACCGGTCCTAAAACCCAAACTGACATCTTCGATGTATTGCTCTGGATCAGGCAGCATAAGTACATTTTCATTACGGACATAGTGAAAATGTTCCGTCAAATTCAGGTGCATCACCAAGATCGAGATCTTAAAAGAATTCTCTGGGTAAACGAGTCATCTCAAATTCAGGCCTATCAGCTCACGACAGTGACATATGGAACTCGCTCAGCTCCCTATCTAGCCTGCCGTGTCCTCAAACAGCTAGTTGAGGACGAAGGTCATCACTATCTTCTTGCTATAGATCCTATTCTCAAGGGAAGCTATGTTGACGACATCTCAGGAGGGGCAGAGTCTATTGAGCAGCTCAATGTAGTCGCATCCCAGCTACGAGAAATGTGCAACCCCGCCTGTTTACCACTGGATAAGTGGAAAAGCAACTCTCTTGACTTCTCTCACTTATCGTCCACGCATTCTGACCTCTCACCTGTCCATTCGTTTGACAATCTCACCACCAAGATTTTAGGCATCTCGTGGAATTCTTAGAAAGATGTGTTCACATTTGACGGAACCATCTCATTCCATCAGGCAGTCACAAAGCGAATTATTCTCTCAGAAGTGGCCCAGCTTTTTGACCCTCTCGGACTCCTCTCTCCAGTAGTAATCAAAGCCAAAATTCTCATGCAGCGACTCTGGTTGGAAAAAGTTGGCTGGGATGATGAACTGACACCAGATATTATTCACGAATGGTCTCAGTTCAGGCAAAATCCCGCACGGCTCTCAGTCCTGGAGACTCCCCGTTGGCTCAATCTCTCTTCTAAGGCACTCTCAGTGCAGATTCATGGCTTCTCAGACGCATCTCAACTTGCTATGGCAGCAGTAGTCTATCTCAGGGTGTCATACCCGAACAAGCCTCCAGTAGTCCGTCTAGTCTGCTCTAAGACAAAGGTAGCTCCTCTCAAGCGACTCACTATCCCAAGACTTGAACTCTCAGCTGCAGCTCTGCTGGCCAGACTAACCAAGGAGGTGATCAGACTTCTCGACCTCTCAGAAGCGGACACTTTTCTGTGGTCTGACTCGTCTGTGACCCTTGCATGGGTCAAAAACAATCCAATGAGATGGAAGGAATTCGTAGGGAATAGAGTAGCTGCTATTCACAATTCAGTACCTCAGGCTCATTGGAAATTTATCTCCGGAAAGCTCAATCCCGCCGACTGTGCATCTCGAGGGCTTAGCGCTTCTCAACTCATCGAGCATTCTCTATGGTGGAAAGGTCCACCGTGGCTCTCGAAATCTCCCGAGTTCTGGCCATCGTCAGCACCACCAGCACCAAACACAGACCTGGAGGAGCGCCCTGGCATCTCACTCACACTCTCATCGGCCAAATCTCTGACTTGGGATCTCATCGACCTGTCGCATGTGTCCTCCTTCCAGAGGAATCTCACAAAGTTGCTTCGCATTACTGCACTGTCGCAACGAGCCATCTCCTGTTTCAAGAAGGTTCCAGGCGCAAAATTGTCTATCTCACCACTCAATCCAGCGGACCTGGAACAAGCCAAGCTGTTCTGGATACGTAAGACTCAAGAGGCGTACTTCGCTCCAGAATTGAAATCTCTCGCAGCTGGTCAATCTCTTCACAAGCGGCATGTTCTATCTCGACTCACGGCCTTCGTCGATCGTGCCGGAATTCTCTGAGTTGGTGGACGTCTCGAGAACTCTCAGCTGGATGAGGACAGCAAACATCCAGCCTTACTACCTCGCCAGTCCAAGTTCACTCAGCTGGTCATATCCGATGCTCACGCCAGAACGATGCATGAACGAACTCAGCTGACACTGGCATACATCCGGAGGACTTCCTGGATCATTGGAGGACGAGCTCCAGTCAAGTCCTTCATGAAGGACTTCATCACCTGTGCCCGAATACGCGGAGTAAGAGCGCATCAACTCATGGCTCCACTTCTGACATCTCGAGTCACGCCATCTCTTGTATTCGAGACTACCGGACTGGATTATGCTGGTCCAGTCTCGCTGAAGACCTTCCAGGGTAGAGGAGCAAAAAGTTTTAAGGGCTGGATAGCAGTGTTTGTCTGTTTCTCTACTTCCGCAGTTCATCTCGAAGTCGTCTCGGACTACTCCACGGAGGGGTTTCTCAAGGCATTCCGGAGGTTTGCCAGCCGGCGGGGGATACCTAAAACGCTCAGGAGCGACTGCGGAACAAACTTCCAGGGAGCCGACGCTCAGCTGAAGGAGCTGTTTTCGACTGTCACGAAGGAATCTCTCAGGATTCAAAGACTTCTCGCTAATGACGGCACGAGGTGGATTTTTAACCCTCCAGGAGCACCTCATATGAGCGGAAAATGGGAAGCAGCTGTGAAATCCATAAAGTATCATCTCCAACGAACCATCTCTGATACTTTGTTCACCTTCGAAGACTTCTCCACCTTCTTAGCTCAGGTCGAGGCGGTTCTCAACTCACGACCTCTCAGTTCTCTCTCGGAGGACCCTGATGACCTCTCAGCATTACCTCCAGGGCATTTCATCAGGGGGGAGACATTGACCTCCATCCCTGAACCATCCCTAACAGACATCTCTGATTCTAGACTATCTCACTTCCAGCGGATTCAAGAGCGCTTTCAGCAATTTTGGAGGAGGTGGTCTGCAGAATACCTGCAAGCGCACCAGACTACATCCAAATGGCAGACATCTCAGGACACCATCAAGAAAGGATCTCTAGTTCTCATCTCGGACGAGCGTTTTCCAACCTCCAAATGGCCTCTCGCAAGGGTGATAGAACTCCACCCAGGAAAGGATGGTCTATGCCGTATCGTCACGGTGAAGACAGCCACGAGCACCATCACCAGGCCAATCGTCAAGCTCGTCCCTCTGCCTGTTCCACCACATACGGATCCTTGAAAAGTGTGCAGCAGTTTTTCTCTTCTTGGTCATCTCTAATTCTCGTTATGCGCTCGAGAATTGGAAGGGAGAATGTTCGAAAAACGCGCCACTGAACTAGGGGTCAGCACCTCTCGAGCAGCGCGATCGAGATGCCTCCTGTCATCTCAAGTAGGAAAATCCATCGATCTCTCCTATTAATCAGAAATCACGCCACTTCACGGGGAAACAGATGATTGGTACTGCATGACGTCACATATGGCGTGATTTATTCCCGATTGCTGAGAAATCTCACCTGAGTAGCGTGGAAGGTGCTAATTGGCGGAAAAGCTTTTTGCCACGTCGACACCTTTTTACCAGCCCGTACCGGTAAGGTGCGAGGTGCCTCATTCTTATTCAGAAAGTAATCGAGTGCAGACGTGTTAACGAATTACCTAAAAAGTGACTTCTCTATATTCCTACTTCTCTTTATTTTTCTCTCTTTTGTCCTTATCTAAGCTAATCTCTTCTCTCCTCTATCTCCATATTCAGACTTCTCTTTTCTTTCTCCTCTTTTCTCCTAGCTACTCTCTCCTTAATTATCTCTCTACTCTTCGCTTAAGTCCTCTCCTTTTGTCTGTCCTCTCTTTTCTTTTTCCATATCCATTTCTCTCTCTCTCATATTCGCCATCTCAGATTATCTCCTATTTTTATATCACTACTTATTTTGTATCTGTCCTTCTCTATTATTTCTCTCTTTCTGTTCATCTCAATAAATCTGTTACGTTGCCGCTTAAACCAGTATTTCATTTCTCNTTCCCTATATACAGTCCACTAGTCGTCTCCTAATCCTCTCCATCATCCCTTGACCATCTCCGTTAAATTTCCCAACATTTTTTGGTCCTTCAAGCCGGATCTTTAAGTAAGCGCGTAACAGTGATCAGTATCAGACGTCTCTCTCTCATCGCCATGGCCGCTAAGATACTCCTTCAGAAGCAGCGGGCAGCCAGCATCGCCGACATTCTCAACAAAACAAAAGACATCTCAGCGATGGATCTGGCCACCGCGGAGCGAACGCGCGACTTCCTGGAAATCAGCTGGAAGAAGTTCGACGCGGAGAACGAAAAGCTCTACCAGGCATCTCGGGAGCCTCCGCTCGAGCATCCGTACTTCAAGGAGAAAATGTATGAGGCGACGATGCAGTTGTACTTCTCAGGCCTCTCTATTCTCCATCGCCGCATCGAAGCCTTGGCACCTCCTGCATCTACGACCAGGAAGCACGAGCAGGCACGATCTCGGGCATCTCTCCCAATGATCGAACTACCGAAATTCTCGGGGTCCTTCACCGACTGGAAGCCCTTCGAGGACCTGTTCTCGTCATTGGTGAGGAACGATCCAGACATCTCATCGGTAGAGAAGATGCATTATCTCCGCTCCAGCCTGGAGGGAGAAGCAGCAAGGGTCATCTCGAATCTCAGGCTCTCGGCGGACGCATTTGAGACTGCGTGGAAGCGTCTGGTCGGGAGGTTCGAGAACAAGCGACTTCTCGCATTGGCGCACGTGGAAAGGCTGCTGAATCTCCCACCGGTGAAGCCAAGGACATCTCACGGGCTACACCAGCTAGTCAATATTATAGAGTCCTCTCTTAGCGCGATCGAAGCCGTAGGCTGCCCAGTGGAACAGTGGGGCCTGATCGTGCTCCAGCGAGCAAGCTCGGCGCTGGACGCCAAAACAAGGGAGGACTGGGAGCATCACCTGGGCTCCTCGACCGAGATCCCCCCGTATAGGCGGCTGCTATCGTTCATCTCAGCCGCCGCTCGTGCTTTGGAGCACATAGAGAGCCACCGAGAACACGAGAAGGCCACGAGCTCCAGGACATCTCGCGCGCAGAGAGCCTCGAGTGCAAGGTCGTATGCAAAGGTGCTTAACTTAGCGCCGCAGTCATCTCCAAGGCCGGTATCAAAATCACAGACCTCTCAACAGCCAGCACCTAGCAAGCAGACATCTCCTCAGCGAGCAGCCACGCCGCCGGCATCTCAAGGGCAATCCTTCATTCCAGACCTCTCGAATAATTGCTGCTACTGCAAGCGGCAGCATTACCTCGCCTTCTGCCCCAAGTTCGCCAGTCTCAGTCGGAAGGAAAGGGTGGAAGTTGTGACGGAGAAGAGGCTGTGCTTCAACTGCCTAGGGAGGCATAACGTTCGGCAGTGCAGAAGCACGAGGAGGTGCAACACCTGTGGGGAGCCACACCATACACTGATCCACCCAGGACACCTCGCCATCTCCACCAAGCCAAAGGCATCTCAGGTGCGGTCAAGCTCGTCGAGCATCATCTCTAGCGCCACGATCATCTCAGAGGCTGCCGTCATCGTCGAGCACGCCCTCATTATCAGATGCTCCGGCTCATCGGCGGTCTCGTCGGAGGTCACATCGAAAAAGGTCATCTCACATTCAGTCATCTCATTCTCGATCATCCTCCTCATCCACTCCCGTAGCATCTCATTCTCAACCATCCTCTTCACCGTCGTCATCTCATCAAAAGTCATCTCCACCGCCATCATCTCATCAAAAGTCATCTCCACCGCCATCATCTCACAAGTCAGCTCCACCATCGTCATCTCATCGTTCACCCTCTCGTTCCTCCTCTAACACCAAAGCACCCTCACATTGAGGTGTTGGTAGGACATCTCAAAACCCACGTAGTCATCTCAAAACAATTCTAAAGTCGTCCATCTCATCTTCATCAAAGTCGTCCCTCTCATCATCATCAAGGTCATCTCAGAAGGTTAAAAGAGTCAGATTCTCCTCGCCCATTTCGGATTGCGACCGATCATCTCATTCTTCTCTTTCATCCTGCTCTCGAGCTCCCGAGCTTCTTGCAACTTGCAAAGCCTTTGCAATCTCTCCCAAGGGAGTTCCAACTTTGATACGTCTTCTCATTGATCCTGGATCAGAGTTAACTTTAGCTTCTTCCAAACTCGTAGCGAAGTTAAATCTCAAACGCCACCCAGGATCCATCCCTATTCAGGGCGTGGGTAGTTCATCTCCAGGAGCAACTCAAGGTCAAGTATCATTGACCCTCCAATCGACCTACTCGTCCTCTCAAGTCAATCTCAAGGCATTGATTTTGCCAAAGATTACATCTCAAGTCCCGTCGTCAGTAATATCGGAGCAAGACTGGCCTCATCTTAGACCTCTCAGACTAGCTGACCCTGACTTTCTCACTCCCAAATCCGTTGACCTTCTCATTGGTGCTGATAATCTCAGAAGGATAATGAAGTCATCTCGCCTTATCATGCGAGGCGACTCAGAACCCGTAGCGTTTCATACAAGGTTTAGTTGGGCGGTGCTAGGCGCGACCGTCAGCCCGCGCCAGTCCATCTCTCCTATAAGTTGTCATGCCATCTCCAATGAATCTCTCAATGAAACTCTCACCAAGTTCTGGGTTCAGGAAGAAGTCTCATCTTGTCCTACGTCCTCTCTAAGTCTCGCTGAGTCAGAGTGCGAGAAGCACTTCGTAGACACTCACTCTCGACTTCCTACAGGTCGTTACGTAGTTCGTTTGCCATTCTCAAAGGACATCTCCGCCCTAGGGCACTCAAAGTCGTTAGCCACAAAGTGCCTTCAGAGACTTCTCAAGAGATTCGGAAGCGATAGTCTTCTCAAAGAGAAATACACTGACTTTCTCAGAGAGTACGAGTCGTTAGAACATATGGTCCCAGTTCCTCTCGATGCACCTGAGCCATCTCACACTTTCTACCTCCCGCACCACGGAGTGTGGCGCGATCAGAGTTCTTCCACAAAGTTGCGGGTAGTGTTCAACGGGTCAGCCAAATCGTCATCTCATGTCACTCTCAATGATCTCATGCATACCGGTCCTAAGACCCAAACTGACATCTTCGATGTATTGCTCTGGATCAGGCAGCATAAGTACATTTTCATTACGGACGTAGTGAAGATGTTCCGTCAAATTCAGGTGCATCCCCAAGATCGAGATCTTCACAGAATTCTCTGGGTAAACGAGTCATCTCAAATTCAAGCCTATCAGCTCACGACAGTGACGTAACGAACTCGCGCAGCTCCCTATCTAGCCTGCCGTGTCCTCAAACAGCTAGTTGAGGACGAAGGTCATAACTATCCTCTTGCTATAGATCCCATTCTCAATGAAAGCTATTTTGACGGCATCTCAGGAGGGGCAGAGTCCATTGAGCAGCTCAATGTGGTCGCATCCCAGCTACAAGAAATGTGCGACTCTGCCTGTTTACCGCTGGATAAGTGGAAAAGCAACTCTCGTGACTTCTCTCACTTATCGTCCACGCATTCTGATCTCTCACCTGTCCATTCGTTTGACGATTTCACCACCAAGATCTTAGGCATGTCGTGGAATTCTCAGAAAGATGTGTTCACATTTGACGGAACCATCTCCTTCCATCAGGCAGTCACAAAGCGAGTTATTCTCTCAGAAGTGGCCCAGCTTTTTGACCCTCTCGGACTCCTCTCTCCAGTGGTAATCAAAGCCAAAATTCTCATGCAGCGACTCTGGTTGGAAAAAGTTAGCTGGGATGATGAACTGACACCAGATATTATTCACGAATGGTCTCAGTTCAGGCAAAATCTCGCACGGCTCTCAGTCCTGGAGACTCCCCGTTGGCTCAATCTCTCTTCTAAGGCACTCTCAGTGCAGATTCATGGCTTCTCAGACGCATCTCAACTTGCTATGGCAGCAGTAGTCTATCTCAGGGTGTCATACCCGAACAAGCCTCCAGTAGTCCGTCTAGTCTGCTCTAAGACAAACGTAGCTCCTCTCAAGCGACTCACTATCCCAAGACTTGAACTCTCAGCTGCAGCTCTGCTGCCCAGACTAACCAAGGAGGTGATCAGACTTCTCGACCTCTCAGAAGCGGACACTTTTCTGTGGTCTGACTCGTCTGTGACCTTTGCATGGGTCAAAAACAATCCCATGAGATGGAAGGAATTCGTAGGG
>JACGTP010001071.1:0-13573 GCA_023678845.1 Mischocyttarus mexicanus
TAATACTATTTATGTTATCGAATACAGACTTTGAAACTACGGCACTCACGATCTACAGACGGAAACATGACAAGTTGTGAGTCAAAAGTTGCGTTTAATCAAGACCTTTCTTTCCGTTTTTTCAGAATTTCAAAAAGTTGATTTTTCGCTTCTTGGTGAGCTTAATTAACAAATGCCGTAATTTGCCGTTTTCTTTAAAAAGTTCCCCTAGCCGTATTAATTAATATTTTTAAAAAGTGAATATTCATATTGTTCTTTTGCTCTCCTACAATGTATAAGAAAATCAAGAATGATATGAGATTGTTACTTTTGGCGGTGCGATTGATAAAAAAAAACAATTTTTTTTAATTAACTTATGCTTTTTTCAAAAACTATTGAACGTACAGATACCGGGTTATTGTTAATAAAATAATGCTACTTATTCATAAATTTCATGAAAATATATAATTGTTAACTATTGAAAAACATTACATAAAAAAAAAGCGTTTCCAAAATTTTGTCTTTTTACGCAACCGCCATTTGCAAGAAAACTATGGTAATTTCGCATATTGCACTTTTTCCACTTTAAAGAGAATTTCATAAGAAACAAATTATTTCAAGTAAATTTTTTACCAAAAACTATTAGTTTCCGAGATATAAGCCGCGATTTACGGAAAAACACGATTTTTTTCGGATTTTTTCACATTTTGATTTTTAATGCAAAAAACTCGCATTTCTCGAAATACGTATAATGCACACCTTAAGGTAGACCACTTTTTGAATTATTTAAAATTTTTTGCTCTTTGGCCGGAGCAACATCCTCTCAAAATGCTAGATTGACTGTACTATACAGCGAACAATGAGTTCCGTGACACATTGTAGGGAGCAATAAACGTAATTACTGAAAAAGAAAAAAAACAAAGTTTACCAATATCTCACAAGGGGAACTCGCGAAATTCATCGCTGGGTTTTGCTTAAAATGGCACGCAACTTATAGACCTTGACTAGTACATCATTATGCTAAATTATTAAATCCTAACGCTCAATCGTTTTTAAGATATTTGCGATTAAAGTTTAAACAAATAGTTGCTCAGGTATATGTACCCGTGTTTTGCTTCAGTTAACATAAGTCGTCGGTAGTGAAGCTGGTAAGGGCACAAACTCGAATTTGGGGTCGTGCGTTCAAGTTCGTCCGTCCGTCCGTCCGTCCGTAATTTAATTTTTTTTTTTTATTTCTTTTTTTTCTTTTTTTCAAGTATGTTATGCTTACATTAATTTTTTTCTATGTTTTTACAGTATGTTATATTTTTTTTATAAAAGATATAAAAGATATAATGTAAAATAATTTTATTGATGCATGTTTGAGAATAGGATAGAGATGGTCAAGGGATGATAGAGGGAAGGATAGGGATGAGATGACTAGTGGACTCTATAAGGGTGAAAAGACTGGTTTAAGTTTTATCGTAAAAGGTTTATTGAGATTAACAGAGAAAAAGAAAGAAAAAGATAACAGAAACAATAATATAAAAGAGAAACGCAGAAGATTAATATATGATATAATGAGACGGTACAGACTATGAGATGTCGATGCACGTGGACCGGAAGTGACCGGAAGTGCGTCAACCGAGAAGACAGATAATGAGCAAAACGAGAAGAACGGAGAGATCAGAAAGAAAGAGAGGACTTAGTTATGGAGAAATATATAAGGAAAGAGAGGACAAAGATGTAGATTAATGAGATAGATCACAATAGAGAAGAGAATAACTAGGAGAAGTCTGGTTATAGAGAAGTCACTTTTGAGATAATCGAGAAACACGTCTTAATTCTTTCACTATGATAATTGGAGTGTGGGACCTCGCACTTTATCGGTACGGGCTGGTAAAAGGTGTCGACGTGGCAGAGAGCTTTTCCGCCAATTAGCATCTTCCACGCTAGTAAGGTAAGATTTTCCAGCAATAGGGAAATGATCACGCCATATATGACGTCACGCAGGACCAATCACCTGCTTCCACGAGAAGTGGCGTGATCGATTGTTCAATAGGAACAATCGATGGATCTTCCTAATTGAGATGACAGGCGGCATCTCGATCACGCTGATCGAGAGGTGCTGACGCCTAGTTAAGTGGCGCGTTTTTCGAACATTCTCCCCCTCAATTCTCGAGCGCAGAACGCGAATTTGAGATGACCAAGAAGAGAAAGAACCACTGCACACTCTTCAAGGATCCGTGTGTGGTAGAACAGGCAGCGGGACGAGCTTGACGATTGGCCTGGTGATGGTGCTCGTGGCTGTCCTCAGCGTGATGATACGACATAGAACATTCTTTCCTGGGTTGGTGTCCTGAGATGTCTTAGGTATTCCCCGACGGCTGGCGAACCTCCGGAAAGCCTTGAGAAACCCTTCTGAGATGACTTTGATAAAGATGAGATAGACGACTTTAAAATAGATTTGAGATGACTACGTGGATACTGAGATGCCCTACCAACACCTCAATGTGAGGGTGCTTTGGTGTTGGAGGAGGAATGAGAGGGTGAACGATAAGATGACGATGGTGGAGATGACTTGTGAGAAGACGACGGTGGAGATGACTTTTGCCGAGAAGACGACGATGGAGATGACTTTTGATGAGAAGACGACGGTGGAGGAGATGACTTTTGGCGAGGAGACGGGGGTGTTGGAGATGACTTTTGAGTGGATGAGGAGATTGATCGAGAATGAGATGACTGTTGGTGAGAAGACCTTCTACGAGGAGACTTCTGACGAGCTGGTTGATGTAGCGACCTCTGAGATGACATCGTAGTGTTTGAGATGGGACTCGACGACCTTGACCGCACCTGAGATGCCTGTGGCTTGGTTGAGCTGGCGCGGTATTCTTGGTGGATGAGCGTGTGGTGCTGCTCCCCACAGAGGTTGCACCTCCTCTTGCTCCGACACTGTCGAACATTGTGCCTCCCTAGACAATTGAAGCACAGTCTTGCTTCCATTACAACCTCCACCCTGTCCTTCCGACTGAGACTGTCGAACTGGGGGCAGAAGGCAAGATAATGCTGCCGCCTGCAGTAGCAGCAATTGTTCGAGAGGTCCTGGATAAAGGGCAGCGATTGCCCTTAAGTTGTCTGCGACATGGCTGCTTGCCGATGAGATGTCTGCGGCTTGGCTGGCTGAGGAGATATCTGCTGGCTAGGTGCTGGCTGTTAAGAGGTCTGCTGTTCTTCGTGGGTCTTGTGCCCCTCGATGTGATCCAGAGCTCGAGCTGCGGCTGAGATGAACGATAGGAGCCTTTGATACGGGGGGATCTCGGTCGATGCGCCCAGGTGATGCTCCCAGTCCTCCCTTGTTCTGGCGTCCAGTGCCGAGCTCGCTCTCTGAAGCACTATCGGGCCCCAGTGCTCCACCGAACAGCCTAAGGCTTCTATCGCGCTGAGAGAGGACTCGACGATATTCCCAATCCGGTGGAGCCCATGAGATGTCCTTGGCTTCACAGTTGGGAGATCCAGCAGCCTTTCCACCTGAGCCGAGACGAGGAGACGCTTGTTGTCGAATCTTACAACCAGGCGCTTCCAAGCAATCTCGAACGACTCAGCCGATAGTTTGAGATTGGTGATGACTTTCGCCGCTTCACGCTCCAGGCTGGAGCGGAGATAGCGCAAAAAAGCAAGAAAAAACCTTAAAAAAACGATAACGTATTGTATAAATTGCACAAAATCGCCACAAATGTGCTTGGACTGTTTCAACGAATTTTATGCGACATAGTATAATATAATAGTTATCTTATATAAATTAAAAAAAAGTAGAGTGAAATTTGTGTATTTTTTATATCTTTACGCTGTATATTCTATATTTATACTTCAGAACTTGTTCTATTAAATTTGTTTTCAAAATGCAACTAAAAATCTTATTTAACTTCAACAAGAAAAGCGGCATCCGTATATGGGTGACGCGGGCCCCACGTATGCCCGTCATCCGAATGCGGGTGTCGCGTTACTCAACGTTTCTCTTGCTTTTTTGTGTTCGACAATTTTCCTCTTTTTTTTGTAACAAAGTACGCACACCCTTCTTACAGACTTGCCCAGGTGATTTTTGCGAATCTCCAAGTGGTGAGACAGATTCCTTCTTTTTTGTCTATTAGAATTAGGCACAGTGTTTTTTGAGAACAACCATTCTGCGGCTACAAGTTCACGGAATTTTCTTATATGTATTTTTTTTGTGTGTAACTCTCTGATAAACTATATGTGCATTTACAATCGTTGTCCTTAAAAGTAAATATATTGCTAATTTGCGATACCACTTGATGCTTTTTCGTAAGTTTGTTGCATATGACACCATCTGGTCGCTTCGGTCAATGCCACTTTTACCAATATTGTACTCTCTTATCGCCAAAGGTTTCATTTTCGTAGGACGACCGCGATATGTAGAATTCGAGCTTGGAGTCATAATGGGAGGATGTTTTGTGGATAAGATTCTGACATTGCGAACATCTTTCCATTTTAGTACTACAATACCATTTGGATCTTCTCGTGCTACCATTTCACCTCTTTTCAACGGGTACGACATTACAAAACTTGGCATATTTTTTTCATTGCACCGTACCGTTCCAACTACATGCGTCTTTGAATTTAAAAATTTAAATGCTAATTCATAACTAGTATAAAAATTATCGACAAATAAAGTACGTCCTTCGTTCAATAATTTGTCTGCAAGTTCAGTGCAGACACTTTCTGCTATGCCAACTTTTCTTTTTCCGCTGGTATCTCGTCCAGAATATATTTTTGAAGACCATGTGTATCCTTCGGTGGAGCATAGTTTGAACAGTTTTACACCGTACTTATGTGACTTTGTTGGAATATACTGCCGAAATACTAGTCGTCCCCTCCACGGAACCATTGTCTCGTCGACAACAATCTCTTTTCCTGGTGAAAAAACCTTCTGATAATTAACTGTCAATAAGTCTACAAGTTGTAAAACTTTTCCAAGTCTGTTATTTTTTACTATCGTTTCATTGTTAGCAAAATGCAAGTTTGATAGCAGTTCTTCAAAACGATTGCGGGACATTGTACTGCGCGGCAATGGAATATTGTATAAACGATCTGTTGACCAACATTTCTTTAGCGGTGTTTGTACTAGACCCATCCAAATCATCAATCCAATAAATTTTTTAATTTCTTCGGAAGTGGTGACATTCCATTTATTTTGTCCAGCGAGACCAGTCGTTTTATGTTCAAGTAATTTCTGCTCTGCATATCTATTAGTTTCTGTGACTAAAAGACTTATTACTGTTTCATTCAAGAATAGCGAAAAAACTTCACCGGGGCTAATGTCAGACGGCAAATCTAACAAAAGCCCACTTTTTCCAGTAAACGGAAATGATTGTTGCCTGCTAACGAACTCGTTCCATTGGATATTTTCCAATGAATTATCAGCTGTGTTCAATTTCTCTTCTTCGTCTAAAGCCAGTTCTTCTAGTAATTCTTCAATATCTTCACTTGCATATGATTCATCAGTATCTGAGCCTGAACTCGACAAAATTCTATTTCTAACTTTTCTTCTAAAACTCACAACGCTTTCATCACTACTCTCACTTTCAATTGTACTTTTACGCTGTCTAATGAACATTTTTGGGATATAAAATTACTGATATGCGTTTCAGAAAAAGTATGCTTCTCAACTAAATAATCTATAATACCTACAGTGACATCTCTCCGCTTTTCCCCTTCCAGGGAAAGCGATAAACGTTTCAAAATCCAAAATAAGCTACTTACCAATGAGATTATTTCGAAACAAAACAATGTATCAATTACATTGGTCGGTGGCATTGTAAATGTAGATAATCGACAATGCACAGATATACTCGAGTTACATTGTTGGTATTTCTTCATATCTCTCAGCTATCGTTCTAGTGCGCCGAGAAAAAAAACTTGGGCCCGCAGGAAAAACAACGATATCACGCTTGGTACTCTCAGCGATGGATCTAGTTACTGCGGAGCAAACTCGCAGCTTCCTAGAAGCAACCTGGAAGAAGTTTGACTCAGAAAACGAGAGGATCTATCAGTCATCTCGGGAGCCGACGTTAGAGCTCCCATACTTCAAAGAAAAACGGTATGAGGCAACGATGCACTCATACTTCGCAGGCCTTTCATTGCTCAACCGCCACATCTCGGCTTTGGCGCCCCCGGCATCTCAGGCAAGGGTACAAGAGCAAGTACGATCTCGGTCATCTCTACCCATCATCGACTTGCCGAAATTCTCAGGGTCCTTCACTGACTGGAGGCCCTTCGAGGACTTGCTTCGTTTCCGCTTCCGCTCCAGCCTGGAGGGTGAAGCGGCAAAAGTCATCACCAATCTCAAACTCTCGGCTGAGTCGTTCGAGATTGCGTGGAAGCGCCTGGTCGTAAGATTCGACAACAAGCGACTTCTCGTCTCAGCTCAGGTGGAAAGGCTGCTGGATCTCCCAGCTGTGAAGCCAAGGACATCTCATGGGCTCCACTGGATTGTGAATATTCTCGAGTCCTCTCTCAGCGCGATAGAAGCCTTAGGCTGTTCGGTGGAGCACTGGGGCTCGATAGTGCTTCAGAGAGCGAGCTCGGCACTGGACGCCAGAACAAGGGAGGACTGGGAGCATCACCTGGGCGCATCGACCGAGATCCCCCCGTATCAAAGGCTCCTATCGTTTATCTCAGCTGCATCTCGAGCTCTGGAGCACATCGAGGGGCACAAGACCCACGAAGAACAGCAGACCTCTTAACAGCCAGCACCTAGCCAGCAGACATCTCCTCAGCCAGCCAAGCCGCAGACATCTCATCGGCAAGCAGCCATGTCGCAGACATCTCCTCTCGAACAATTGCTGCTACTGCAGGCGGCAGCATTATCTCGCCTTCTGCCCCCAGTTCGACAGTCTCAGTCGGAAGGACAGGGTGGAGGATGTAATGGAAGCAAGACTGTGCTTCAATTATCTAGGGAGGCACAATGTTCGACAGTGCCGGAGCAAGAAGAGGTGCAACCTCTGTGGGGAGCAGCACCACACGCTCATCCACCAAAAACACCGCGCCAGCTCAACCAAGCCACAGGCATCTCAGGTGCGGTCAAGGTCGTCGAATCCCATCTCAAACACTACGATGTCATCTCAGAGCCGCCACATCAACCAGCTCGTCAGAAGTCTCCTCGAAGAAGGTCATCTCACCAACAGTCATCTCATTCTCGATCATTCTCCTCATCCACTCAAAAGTCATCTCCAACACCCCCGTCTCCTCGCCAAAAGTCATCTCCTCCACCGTCGTCTTCTCATCAAAAGTCATCTCCATCGTCGTCTTCTCACCAAAAGTCATCTCCACCGTCGTCTTCTCACAAGTCATCTCCACCATCGTCATCTCATCGTTCACCCTCTCATTCCTCCTCCAACACCAAAGCACCCTTACATTGAGGTGTTGGTAGGGCATCTCAGTACCCACGTAGTCATCTCAAATCTATTTTAAAATCGTCCATCTCATCTTTATCAAAGTCATCTCAGAAGGGTTTCTCAAGGCTTTCCGGAGGTTCGCCAGCCGTCGGGGAATACCTAAGACATCTCAGGACACCAACCCAGGAAAGGATGTTCTATGTCGTATCATCACGCTGAGGACAGCCACGAGCACCATCACCAGGCCAATCGTCAAGCTCGTCCCGCTGCCTGTTCCACCACACACGGATCCTTGAAGAGTGTGCAGTGGTTCTTTCTCTTCTTGGTCATCTCAAATTCTCGTTCTGCGCTCGAGAATTGAGGGGGAGAATGTTCAAAAAACGCGCCACTTAACTAGGCGTCAGCACCTCTCGAGCGGCGCGATCGAGATGCCGCCTGTCATCTCAATTAGGAAGATCCATCGATTGTTCCTATTGAACAATCGATCACGCCACTTCTCGTGGAAGCAGGTGATTGGTCCTGCGTGACGTCATATATGGCGTGATCATTTCCCTATTGCTGGAAAATCTCACCTTACTAGCGTGGAAGATGCTAATTGGCGGAAAAGCTCTCTGCCACGTCGACACCTTTTACCAGCCCGTACCGATAAGGTGCGAGGTCCCACACTCCAATTATCACAGTGAAAGAATTAAGACGTGTTTCTCGATTATCTCAAAAGTGAAATCTCTATAACCAGACTTCTCCTAGTTATTCTCTTCTCTATTGTGATCTATCTCATTAATCTACATCTCTGTCCTCTCTTTCCTTATATATTTCTCCATAACTAAGTCCTCTCTTTCTTTCTGATCTCTCCGTTCTTCTCGTTTTGCTCATTATCTGTCTTCTCGGGTGACGCACTTCCGGTCACTTCTGGTCCGCGTGCATCGACATCTCATACTCTGTACCGTCTCAGCATTAGCATTTTCCACGATGAGGAGACAAGGAATTCGAGTAATGAGAAGGCAGATCCTGTGAGATCACGCCACATTCCGCCAATGAGCTGTCTCCACGTCATATAGCGTGATCTTCATATCGATATCTAATCGATATGCTGATGATGTGATGAGTCGTCTGGCGGCGTGCGAGATGTGTTAGCCCGAGAGGTGCTGCGACCGTGTGGCTGATGAGTGAACATGCTTTCCGGGGATGGCATTCCCGAACAGATATGCAGCAGCTATTACCTTATATACCTCTTATGCATCATGAATATTTCAAAACACTGCCACATAAAAAGCATAAATAATTAATAATATCAATATTTAATTTCAAAATTGAAATTAAATGATATTTACAATTGTGTGAATGTTTGAAGTATTGCAGAACCTTCTTTTGTATAAACATTAAATTTTCAAATAACACACACATACAATTGTGTATATAAAATGTGTTGGCGTTTTTAATTTTAATTTTTATATTGCAATCAGTTTGAAAATTCAAAATACATTTTTAAGTTTTCACTTCTGTCGGTAGTTCCAATGACTGCCTCTGATTTTTTTTGTTCTATTGTCATCGAGTTGGTAACTGCGGTGGTTAAATTGCGATTTCCAGCGTGTATAAGTTCCGTACGTATGAAATGTGTAGTCCCGTTGATAAAACCTCGTACTGAGTCTGCTTCGATTTGTTTAAGCACTTCTATAGCGAGTTTTTCACACTTAGGATATTCGGATTTTACCACGTCTAATGAAGCTCCTTCCAATTCGCACGTTCTGCATGCATGTTGCATGATGTTCTTGATTAATCTTTGTCCAAGATTACCTAAATTCTCGAGATATTGACTTCAAGTTCTCTTCGACGAAAATGTTTCTTTAATTGGTCGTATAAAGTCTTCTACCGTTTGGAATCTGGACTTCGCAAATAGCCGATATGCATCTCCGGTTAGCAGTAACACAAAAGCTTTGAATAAGATCCTGTACCGAATATCTAAAAAACTGAGTCCACGCGTCTTTGCATGGTTCGGTAAAATCGTATACAGATATGTTATGACGATCGAATTTTGGAATCAAATCTGTTGGGAAATGGGAATAATGACTCACAAGTTTATAGAAAAGAGAAACACACTGTTATATATTTTATTATATCAGAGCTGAGACAGAGACGTCTTTACGCTAGCACGGTTCCTAAGGAAGAGAGCTAAAAAAAAGAAATGCAACTGCGTCCAAGTGCCTATGTAAATAAAGATTAGGCGGCTGTATGTTTACACAGTGTGATTACAATCTCATATAGGGATTCTAGAAAATGCTAGAATAAGTTTTGAATACGAGAGAACCTTTAAGTTCAATCCAACAAAATCTATTATTTCCTTAGAATAGAATAATTGGTTATTACCGATTTCGAGAGAAATATTGTTAGGTTGTGCAGAGTGAGGAAAGGCCGCGGTAGACTTTGGTATTTCTATTAAAAGCGTTTTATTTAATTAAGATTGAGCTTGTGCTAACTGTGCTACTTGTTTCTGCAATTCTAGAATTTGTTCTAATAATTTTTTTCGCTCAATTTCGCTATGTTCCATTTCTGTTTCGAGCTGTCCTCGTTCCGATTTAAAACTACGTTTTTCCTCCATCTAACGTTTTTCTTTTCTACTGTATTCCGCAACTAAGCTTTCTATTTCCTGCAATGTTAATGTACCCAAACTTCGCGTAACGGTAGCCATATTTTATGGTCTCTTAAAATTCGGAAAAACGAACTCGAATCCCACTTCTGACACCAAATTAACGAATAAATATATAAAGAAGAATAAAAGATTTCCTTTATTAATCAAGATAAATAGTGTCACTCATAAATGAAAAATGAAATCTAAGTAGTGGAAGAATTAGAAAACGGTCGAGCTACGTTAGACGTAGATAACCACACTAAGAAAACCATGATTGGAGGAAACTTTTTATAATAACAGCCGTGAATCTGAAATTAAAACCAGTTAAATATGAATTTTTACAGACAGAAGTTCAATATTTACGACAGGAAATAATAAACAGTGGTGTGAAACCAGATCCCGAAAAGTTAAAGACAGTTCGAGCTTTTTGGTTTAGTAGGTTATTACCGCAGACTTGTTCCTAAATTTTTAAAGTAGCTAAACCTCTTATTGATCTGTTAAACAAAAAATGTGAATTCAATTGGACGCAACTCTAACAAAAGGCATTCGATATACTAAAAAAAACATTATGCTCGCAACCAATTTTACAACATCCGGATTATTCCAAATCTTTTTCGATAACCACTAATTCGTCAAATTACACGGTAAAACAAGTATTTGGCCAGAGCATTACGCGAAAAGATCTGCCAATAGCTTACACGTTCCGACTTTTAGACACCATGGAATCAAAATATTCTACGATAGAAAAGGAGTGTCTTGCGATATTACATAGCGTTACTCAGTTTAGGCCATATATATAAGGTAAACATTTTGGGATAATAAACGATCATAAATCTCTCGTGTGGTTAGCTTCGGTCAAAGATAAAACTTCCAGACCTTGGCGTTGGCACCTAAAATTAAATGAATACGATTTTGAAATAATACATAAATCGAGATAGATAAATTAATAAGTTCAGACGCACTTTGGAGAAATCCTATTTTTACAATAGAACCACTAGTACCGTGGGACGAGTCCGGAAAAATATCAAAAAATAATACGAAGTTACGGAAATAGCGAGAGGCAAGGACTAGGAAAAAATTCGGATGGAATATTAAAACCAATTTCATCAGTTTCTATACAGACGTTTCAGACGAGAAATTTTATAACACCCGTTAGACCATTCGAAACACGATCAAAGCCTAAACAAATTCGACTTTCCCCTTCCCTGAAGAAATAGTTGACAAGGACGTCGAGCGTCCAGCGTCCAGCTGATACGTCAGGTGAGATGCTCTTACTACCCCCACCATCTGGTCCTTCTCGAATATCACCCTCTCCCTTGCCAACATCCACTCAGCGAAACTATCTCCTTCCCCTCTACAACCGTCTCAACCAACACAATCTCTTTCCCCACCGCCATCACTCTCTTTATCAGCAGTCCCCACTCCATCACCTTCGGGGTCATCACCCCCTTCTTCTCCTTCACCATTCAAATCATATGACTCGGACGAACCTGATCCATGTGATATACCACGACCAACGGACCAAAGTCCTGTATTTAAAATAGTTAATTTAAAAATTCATTTAAAAAATAGAAAAAATTATTTAGTAGTATTCATTTCTTACCAAGGCAAACCTCTTGATAAAGGTGCTTTGGAACTTCATGAAAATAAAATGCTGCCGGTATAAAAAGACATTATGAACGAAAGAGCTTAAGTAACGAATATGCCACGCAATAAAAAATTAATTCCAATACCGATAGACTATCCTCCGAAAAAATTTGACATAATAAATGTATTGAAACCTCTATTCGATGTGGTAACAGACATTGGAGTCGAATCTTTACGTATCGAAAAAACCGCGTTTATGGGTGATATTTCGACCCCAAAATTACGAGTCTGCGCTCTTACCAGCTTGGCTACCGACGACTTGTGTTAAGTGAAGCAAAACACGGCTACAAATACGTGTTCAACTATTTGTTTAAACTTTAATCGCAAATATCTTAAAAACGATTGATGGTTGGTGTCTAATAATTTAGCATAATGATGTACTAGTCAAGGTCTATAAGTTGCGTGTCATTTTAAGCAAGAACCAGGCATGAATTTGTCGTGCTCTCCTTGTTAGTTTAATTAAATTAGTTTAGTATTAATAATTTCTAGTTGTTTCCAAATTTGTTTCATATTTATTATTGTTTAGGATTCAATAATTACTAAAGAATTTAAGAATATACGTTTATTTCTTATTTATAACATTAAATTACTCAATCTAAAACAATAACATTCCTCTACGGTCCTGAGATCTCTTTAAGGGTCATAAGACAGTTTTAACATCAAGGTAAGTGAACATCTTTTATTCACAAAAAGGATTGAGCTCTTCTAGCCCAGATCCCAGGTAAAGTACTGGCTTAACAGACTGACCTAAAATAGGGCACTTCTCTTTACCGTGTAAAGAACCGGAAAGTTTTGACCGGGTCGAAGAAAATTGTTTAGTTCTTGTGACAACCCCATCTAGGACGTCACATACAAGTATATGTAATGAAATATAATTAGTGATGGCTATATTTCATCAGTTAGACGCGGATACGCGTTAATGAGCAAGACAGAATATATAAAAACATGTAGCAATATAAAGACGGTTAATAATACATAAAATTCGAATCGTGAAACCGTTCATAGAAACATTTAAGATAGAGTTAAATATTAGCTGTAAACGTTGCTTCTCTTATTTGGAAATAATGTAAACCAATGTAAATAGTGTATACTTTAGTAAATAGTTTTAAGATTATATAAATAAAATAATTTAATAAATAGTTTTAAAATTGTATAAATAAAATAATAAATTCTTATTTGTAGAAACACAAGGCAGTCTTATTTCACCAAATAGGAACTCTTACATTAGGTGTTGGAATTAACTCGTAGCGTTATACTAAAGATGACATGAGTTTTAAAGTATTCTGTTTTCACCTTCAGAAACAAATTTATCGTAAACCAGCTCTAACAAGGTTTTATTTTTACGACAAATATTATGTTTTAATTGTTAATAACATCATGTTACTATTATTTAAATATCTTGAGGTTTATCCCAAATAAAGTGTTTTTGCGGGAACGACACAAAAGAAAAAGTTTTTTACATCGTATTGTTACTAATGATGAAAAGTGGATACATTATGACAATCCTAAGCGTAGAAAATCATGGGTTAAGCCCGGACAACCATCATCATCAGTGGCAAAACGCAATATTCATGGATCTAAGCTCCTCCTTTGTATTTGGTGGGATCAACAAGATGTAGTTTATTATGAATTGTTAAAACCCAATGAAACCATCACTGGGGATCGCTACCGGTTACAATTGATGCGTTTGAGTCGCGCATTGAAGGAAAAACGACCGGAATGGAACAAAAGGCACGAAAAAGTTATTTTACTGCACGACAATGCTCGACCTCACGTGGCGAAACCAGTGAAAACATACCTGGAAACATTGAAATGGGAAGTCTTAACCTACCCGCTGTATTCTCCGGATATTGCCCCTTCGGATTACCACCTGTTTCGATCAATGGCTCATGGTTTATCAGGGGAAAAATTAACATCTTATGAGGATTGC
>JACGTP010001072.1:0-13559 GCA_023678845.1 Mischocyttarus mexicanus
TTTCATACTTGACTCTCTAATATTTTCAAAATTAATCAAACCTATCGAACTTATTAAAAAAGAGAGTAGTATACTTTGATAAGATAACTTCCCCTACCCTGTTACCTTTTCCTAAAAAAAGATATTTGAGGTCATGCTCGTTGTGATACGTTTAAAAAATATGTTATTATTATTATTAATAATAAATATTAGATTTGATACTCGGTTTTGGTTTTCTTTTTGTTTCAACAGGTTTCCGGTAACCACAAATTGATGGATGGATTCGTCATCCAACGTCAACGAGAGAGAGAGAAAAGGGGAAAGTTTAAAAAAAGAAACTTTGGTTTATGTATGTGTTTCCGGTTACACGAGTGTTCCTTGATCGTTCGGAAATGAAAACGCGTGCCCAAAGCCCCTTATCATTCTCCTGTCCGGTGTACAATCGTCAAACGACTGGACGGAGAACTGATAAGGGCCCGAGGGTCACAGAATCATCGTGGAGAGAAAGAAATTCATAGGTCTTTTAAAAGGAGGCTGTTGTACGTGTTGTTTCCGGAAGATACATGGTGAAGAAAATGATGAAAAGAGAAATAGGCTGGATCTGTTAAAGGAAATAAGGAAAAGAAATAATACATACTCACGTATATGTATTAGTAATATATATTTATTATTTATATATTGTCAATTGTAATAAACAATATTGATATAAATTGTGGAAAGAAGAATTTTATTCCGTTGAAGGTGAGCAATGTGTTCTGTGTGAGCATGTTGGTTTAATTTTAAAACTAAATTACAATATAAATAGTAAATTATATTAATTATTATGTTAATAATATATAAAACTAAACAATTGTATATATAACTAAATGTAGATATAATTATTCTAATAATAATAGGATTACCTATTTAAATAATAAGAAACAAAATTATTTTTTTAAAACATTGTTAACCGATTACGAATATACTCCATGTTTTCAAATGTATGCAATTTATTTTATTATAATACTAACAATTATCCAGTATAACGTATTCATAATCTCATAAAATACTACTCGATATACTTCGAAAAAATAAGAAATAGGATATTATAATTTTTAATATGTATATGTATTATAATTAGGCTTATCAATAAATTTCAGATAAATCAAACAATTATTTTTATATAATTTTTAATCGAATATAATCGATATATACATACATACACTTATTAATTATTGAAATATTAAGAAATACAAATTTATTGTTAGAAATAGAATACAGCTGGTCAAAAGTAGGTCACTGGTAAAGAAAAGTAGGTCAGCGGTACGAAAGTAGGTCACCCATAGTAATAGTCCATATGTGTATTCAATGTATTGAAAGAAAGATAGGCAAAGGTATACGTCCGAGACAAACAAACTCAACATCGGTACTGTTTAAATTTCAAGGTGAATTCTAGGAAATTCGTTATATTCGAAATTCCAAGAAAAAACATTCCTTAATTACCGGCTTAAATGAGCGTTCAATCTTTTGTTTACGTTCGTTTATCTCCGTCAATCTTCGGCCGGTGTCGACAACCGAACGTTGTCAATTCGTTGTTAGATTTGTAATTGACCTTCGTGTATGTTCGGTACTTGTCGTTTGTATTCGTAACTATTTTTCATATTAATCGTTAGTATTCCTCGAGCGTTGGAAGATGTAACATCGATATTTGACAGGTACATAATTTTCGCGTCGCGTATTCGCGTGTGTGAGTGTTTTCCTTATTATGCAAGTGATATGCATATGTGAGAGAGTGTGTGTGTAGTGCTGAAGAGTGACATATACATTTATGGATACAATGCAATTATGGATATGGATATAGTAACATTGAATACAAGAACGAAGTACATCTAAAGTAAGCTGAGCATATTTTTTGAACCTTTTTAACATTCGACTGCATCGTTGGCTAGGTTTAGCATTAAAACATATTACATGAATAATTTTTCAATTAAAAAAAAAACAAATCTAATAGGTAATCGTAACGTTGGTAGATATTTTTGTTAACCGGAGACTGTATACACGCATACATAATTCACACGAATAATCTTTCGATAGGATCCACATATGTGCATTCGTATTACTAAAAAATAGAATTTCAAATATGATTTCGAGTCAGATTTATTTTATAATGATTTATAATCAACGTACATCTTTGATAAGAGTTTACCAGTCTCTATTTACTTTTTTAAACGCTCGAGTCTTTATTTATTTTATTAATATTCAAACGCTATGTATGTATATATATATATATACATATATAATATACATACGTGTTCTATAATTCAAATAAATGTAAATAGAATAAAATTTTTTAACTTCTTAACAAACTATTTATTATAACAAGCTTATAAATTGTAATTATTTTTTACATTTATTAGAGTATCGTTTTTAGTTGGCCAATTAAACAATATATGTTGAAATATTTTATAATTAATATTTATAAGAATTCTTTTATAATTAATATTTATTTATTAATATTTATAATTAAACATTATGTTAAATATTTTATATTTAAGTAAAAATATATATATATATGTGTATCTATAATAATAAATAACTTGTATTTTATATTTAAATTAGTATAATATAAATGTTTATTAATAAAAACTTAAATATATTTCAAATTTCAACGTTATATATTTGATTGATCAATCTAATACTTTTTATGTATCTCTACCTTCGTACTGGTTTAAAAAAGTATACTAATAAATAAATTACAATAAGTATTAAACAATATCTGATCTCTCTAACATTTTATTATAATAAATAAACGTGTATAAAAATAACATTTATATATCCTTCATCTTCTCATATTTGTTTCATCAAATTTCTACAAAGCTTTTCATTAAACGAATATTTCTATTGCACGTGATTAAGACTATATATTTAACAATTAAAAAGCGTACACTATTAATAAACTATATAAAACTACATCAGCTGATTAAGATGCATTGATAAAAATATTTACAAGAATAATTTAGGCAACGATATGATATTCTAATAATTCATTAAAATCTCAATAATAATTAATAATAATTAATATATAATTAATAATAATTAATAATTAATGTATGTCTTTGTATTCTTCCTCTTTTTACAATGTTTGAGTTACCTTTTCTATGAACATTTTCTCAAATCTATCCAATATTTTTATTATTTCTAACAACACCGATTCATTTTATTTACCATCCCCCACGTTGCTTGATTTTAATTGATTTTAATTAAATTTTAATTGAATTTTAACAAGAACTATTAAACTAACCCAACTCAATTCACGTTGACTAATATAATAATTTAATATAAATTTTATTTACGTGGTAGTACTCTTTGACCAAACCTGTCTAATTTCATAATTAGGATTAAGTCTCATTACTTTTCTCTTCGGTTGTGATCCCTCCTCCAATCTCATAGTTGGATTTTGTAAAAACATTATTTGTGGTTGTTTAATATCATTGTTGTCTCTCTCAGATGTAAAATGTGTTACCTCGATTAATTCTATACCAGGTATATTTTTAACTATAGTTGTACCACTTGAAATAATAGGTGCCATTGTTACTGGTCTTTGTTCTATTACCTTGGGTAAAATTATTGGATTTTTAATACAACTTGTGTTTAATTTTTTATTTGTTGTATCCGGAATTAAAGTTGGTAAGGTTTTTATTGAAATAGTATTAGTTGATCCAGTTGTACCAATTGTATCATTATTTACAGATATTATTTTGGTTCCTAATACAACCCCATTGCCTAGATGAATAAAATCAATTTAAGAAAGATTGATCAAAGTTGTATAATAATTTTATTTTATACACCATTTACATACCTTTTTGCATCTCCTTCGTAACTGGACAATCTTTGTGTGCTAATAATAGTGTTTTTAATTTTGTCAATTCATTACGCAACGTTTTAACTTCCGATTCCAAAATTGAATTAGTTTCGTTAACTTTGGTCATTGTTTTTTGTAAATGCTGAACCCAAGCTTTACGTTTTTCTCTGGCACGCATTGAACTTGCACGATTACGTTCAAGTAAATCTTTTTTTTTATGCTGATCTATATTTCTCTTTGAATTTTCTTCTTTGGAAGAATTACCATTGTTATTTCTTTTTGTTGTAATTGTTTCTGTTGATTTTTCATTTTGTGTGTTTACCTTCTTCGTTAGAATTTGTTGCAGTTTCTACGATTAAATAAAAAGAAGATATATTATACTTTCATTTTAATTAGTTATTAATAATAATTTATAATATTACCATTTTAGCAAAAGTCATTTTGGATGGTAGAGTTTTCTTAGATTCTAAAATAGGAATATTGATTCTTGGAAGTTCTGATCTCATCAAAACGTTTTGTTGTTTAGTATGTTCAATTGTAGAAACGTGTGAAGGAGATAATGTGTTAGATGATTGAGAAGATTCATACATTATTGGATTGGCAGAAAGTTGCATTAATTTACCATCAGATGTTTTCAAATAAAATTCAACTTCTTCTCCATTGATAGATCTGTTTAAAGAATATTATTAAATAATTTATTTAGAATTTTAATTATAGTTTAATTTGTAGTAAGAATCATAATAAATTATTTATTAAATAGATTTGTTCCTTACAATTTAGATGAAGATTGTTGCGTTATTCTTTTAGGAGTAACCGATACATTCAAATGTTGCAGTACAATACTCTCTGCGCGTAGACCTGTAGTTTTGGAAGACGCAAGGGTATTCTCCTTCATAAAATGAGATTCATTTAGGTGTAGATTTAAATCTGAATAAGTTTGTGTTCCAACCGTTGACTTTACTTTGGATGTAGGTTTGTCTATCACCGTTATCGGTGTAGAACATTTTTGATTAGTTTCTGATAAAATGTGAGTATCATCCGACAATACATCAGCTATATGTGGAAATATGTGAGGAGTATGCAATGTGTCATCGGTTGTTTCAACCTAAGAATTATATTTTTCATTAATTTATTATAAACAATACAATAAAAGTAGATTTTACCTCTCCGGGTACTGTAAGCGTTCCTGTGTTTCTTGCTTCGACAGCTCTTCTAAAAGTTTCTTCAAAAGGATTAACATTTTGTAAATCTTGAAACAATCCAACTTCTTCGCAGTTACGTATCAGTCTAGTCGGTGTCGGTGTTTGATCAACTGCGTATACAATTAGACCGTTAACAACTAGTTCATATAATATTCTTCATCGGTATCAAAAACATATCCATTTAGAGTCTTGTTAATTAATTTCAAAATATTTAACAAAAGATAATTAACAACTTTTACCTACAAATCCAGAATTTTTATCATTGTTGTCAAGATTCAATACCATATCGTGTTTCTTCCTATGAATTGTCAAATGATCTTCATCGGTGAAACTCTATGAAAATATACAATAAAATTTAAACAGAATATTATTTATAGAATTTTTATATAAGAAAATTGTTTATGCCAATTACTGTTATTCAACTTACCATATTGCAACCAGGTGACGTACAAATAAAATGTTTTTCAACATCACTCATAATTAAATACAACTTTATTTGATTTATAATCTCCAACAGATTTTAATTGTCAGAGTTAATAATGGAAAAAAAAAAAATGAACTAAACAAAACCACACAATTCAACATTCACAAATGATACAACGACACATCAATAATAAACAATAAAAATATCATTGTAGGTACTTGAATAATTGTTTTATATAAAATTGTATACATTTTAATTGTAACACTGTTTAATATTAACGTAAATCAAACATATATAATCAAATATTCGATAATAAAAACTTGAATGAACAATAATATTCATCAGTTGATTTCTTTTGAAGGAACACTGTAATGGTTATGATGATCATTTTTAAAATACGCTATAACAAACATAATTTCACTGCCATCTTTGATAAATATTCAAATAATTATCCTTTTTTTTTATCTACAGTCGGTAACAATTTATCTTAAGTGTAAAAAAATCATTTTTATTTTTTTAGTTCCATTATTGACCATTAGAATAGGTTAGGTGTACAAAATTGATCAATACATTGGCGTAATCTAAATTATCGACTTTTATATAAAAAAAAACGAATAAAAATAAAATAAATTCACGCATATGTGCATACACGTGACAAAAAATGAAATCCACTTAATTCGATATGAATATTTATGTCAAATATGAAATGAAGCAAAATATGCACGTGATTGAATTGAAATTTGCTCCATTTCATAGTAGACAATGTTATTATAGTAGACATTGGAAATATGAGATTAAATTTAAAAATGCATGATAAAATTATACTATAAAAAAATTTCTATCAGATGAATATGACCTATCTTTCGAACGAAGTGAAACCCATAGCTGCGTGTTGAAGAAAACGGATTGTTGTTTCTTCGAGCGATTCAGACTTTCTATGAAAGTAAGTTTCGGGATTTGCGGCGGCGGTCAGTGTATCAAATAGACAACGAATCGTATTACCAAGTACAGTTATAACTAAAAATAATAATCATATCTATATAGTTATCTATAATAAATAATTTTATTAGGTCAATAATTATTCAGCAATGCACAAATATTTGATATATAAAAAAACATTGACCTAAACATGCATGCATGCATGTATAAAATACTCAAATTATTGTTCAGATAAATAAAAATAAAATACTAAATTAAGTATTAAAATAATAATTGATTCATGCGTTAACTCATTGAATGCTAAACCAATTTTACAAGGATTAGTCTATAACGTCACACTCTTGTCATTTGTTTAATTAAAATGAATCAAAAAGTGCATAGAATTGAATTAAAATTTGCTCCATTTCATTAATTTCTTTTTTTGATCAATCTGGGACACATTGGTCACCGGTTGACCCCTATATCGTCAGGTTGACCCCTATACCGTCAGATTGACCCCCTATACCGTCAGATTGACCCCTATACCGTCACTGGCAAGTTGAATGACGGTCACCGGTGACCCCCCATGGCATTTAACGTGTTAAATAGAAATGTAACAAAATGAGAGAAAATATATTAAAGTCCTGTTGTGGTTCATCGAGAGAGAGTGAGGATGAGGAAGAAGTGGTGGTGGTGGTGGTGGTGGAGGAGGAGGAGAAGGGTCCATGGAGAAAAGGCAATGGAAGACACATAAACCCATACACACAGACACACACACAGATATACACACATATTCAAACACAGATAACGAAGAGAGTGGTCTCGGATGCTGATGTGTTTCTGTTCCTCATCAGTAGTCACTCGCGTCCCGCGGTGGTCTATTCACAAATTCCTATCGTCCATTAGTTTGAGAAAATTCTGATCCCTTTCCTTGTTCTTTCAAAAAAAATTTCATTCCCCTACCTCCTCCCACCATCACCCAGTCACTCACTCATCCATTCATCCATTCATTCATTCAAGAAAAAAACACAAATTCAAATTAGTCCTAGTTTTTATTCGATTCATATTTCGGATTGTTTCGTTTAACTTTGATTCAATTCATTTTCAAATATTGTTCGTATACACATGCACACACATACACGTAAACACATATGGGTGAGAAGTATGTGTTAGATCTATAAAAGTACGTATTTGTAAAAGTAAGAAAAATAAAAGTGTTCTTCGTGTGTGAAAACGTAAAGTAAGGAAAAAGAAAGTGTGACGTTAAAGGATAAAATGTTAGTACGATGATGATGATTTGATTAATCTCATTTTAAGTTTTTTAACACGTTCTGTGTCAAACTATTTTCACTTAACTTGTCGTTCAATCCAATCCATTTGATATTTTGACCTAAAAATTGTAATATTATCAAACAATATTTCATTACATCTTCAATTCATAAGTAAATTATCATTTTAGTTACCATTTTAGATATTATTTTATATAACGTCTTACTCCTTTGATAAAAATATATTCAACAGAATGAAATTTATTATTAAATAAATATATCTCTGTGTACCACCGGTGGTACACGTCAAAGTTGATTTTTCAAATAACGTGTACCACCGGTGGTACACGTAGCACAGAACGTGTTAAAATAAGATCGTGAGAATAATAATAATCGAAGTATTCGGTAACAGAAACATTATAGTTTGGCCGTGATCTTGTAGTTGTTGGCTTTTCCTTCGATATTCAGTTCCCGTGTCGGCGACCTTGATCTTGTTAGAAATCCAGGTGAGATACACTACGAGAAGATACTCTCTGGATCTGTAGGATTAATTAATTAATTAATTTTTTTTATACTCTCATGCACGTGTGTTGTATCTTTTTTAATATCAAAAATAAGTCAAAGGTGAAAAATATATTAAATAGATTGTCAAGTATGAAAATCTAACTAATTTCAATTCAATTATATGCATTTTCTTTGCTCCATTTCATATTTGACAATCTAATATCAGTAAATACCAAGGAATGGTATACGTGTGATTTTTATTTTATTTTATTTTGTTACGGTTCGATAAAACAGGTCGTCAATCGTTAATCACAAATATCTATCGTTACGGTACTATTATTCTATTAGTGATGGGATCGAGTAACGTTCGATATACACCGTACACTTTTTCCATCCCAATCTCATGAAAATACGAAGAAAGAAGTTTTTTATTCGAAGGTAAAAATAAAAAAGGAAAAGGAATGTTACCGAGTATTAGATTAAATTCATTAGACGAGTTTAGGGAAACTTCCAAGATTGGAGAAAGCCTTTCTCCTTCCTTTCGTTAATTCTAATAAATAAACAATCAAGTGACAGTTCGAATTTCCATTGGACGAATCGAAGAATGTGGGAGGATGAGAGGAATGGAATGAGTAGAAGAAGAAGGAGAAGGGTGCTGAGAAAGAAGGAGTAGAAGAAAGAGGAGTGGAACCATTACAAACAAATGGCTTCGTTGTCAAAGTCGAAAGTTACCGGTTAACTTTCACTAATAACTAAAAGGTATACCAGACGAGGTAGAGGGGTTTGGGGAAACACAACATGACGATTGTAGAGGGAAGTGAGGTAGAGGGAGAGTTAAGAAGGTAAAAGACGATTCCAAAGCATCTAAAAGGCGTGCCACTTGTTTCGGTGGCCTGGTTTCGTGTCCTACTTTTTAGATGGGACTGTACCTGAGAACGGCTTCGCCACGGTTCGTGAACTCGGCCGGTTGTTAACTAGGAAGTACATATATACTAATATATATACTTAAAAGTTTAAATATTGTACAAATTAGGATACGTGGAATACGCCTAATGTCATGCATTTATGCATGTATCGATAATGATCGAAGTATTATATTTTTTTTTTTTGGTTTCTATGATCCCTTTTGAATGGAATTCTAATCTTGGAAGTGTGAGGAAAAGGTGGAAGGTGTATTTCATGTAGGAAATGAATTGATCTTAACTCAATTCTTTTTTTTAACAGATGCAAATTAAGAATACGTCAATCGATGTTAACAAATGATGAACTTTATTTCCTTTTAATCGTTGGTAGTGTTTTGTTTTGTCAGAGAAGGTGAAAAAGGTGGAAAATATTAATAAATTGAGAATAGTGTTTGTAGAATACGAAATAAATCGAATACGAGAAAGTTTTTTTAGTAACATGTTTGAAAGGACGTAGTAAGTGAAAACAAAAAGAAAGAAAATGAGAAAAAGGTGAATGTGAATAGTGAATTGGCGGATCTTCATCGATTTGGTTGGGTCGGAAAGAAATGTTTGCGTCCAGATCATCCTTCTTCGTCCTTATTGTCCTGATGATCGGCTACTGTTTTGCTAATTATAGAAAAAACGATCGGTATCTCGACAAATTTGGTAAGAAACTAATATTCATCATGCAAACGTTTATTTCTTTTTAAATAAATAAATATTAATTAAATAATATACGCGAAGGAGGATAATTTTTTTGTTCGTTATCTTTAAAATATATTTTTTGTGAATAATATATTGTTATTAATTAATTAATTAATTAATATTAATATATAATTGTAATTGTTTCCATTGAATCAGATTTTCCGGATAACGATGAAACTTCGAACAATGTCGTCAATCATCTCGACACCAACAGAAAAACGAGATTCTTCGATGAACTTGGTTGTAAGTTTAATCATTTTTTATTTTATAATATCCATCGTGTTGGAATGAAGAATTACGTGATTCGATCGATCATAATTCCGAATACTTCTTGACCTCAAGTAATATTGTATTAGCGTGAATTTTAAAATGTATTTCACCGAAAGAGAAAGGGGCTCTATGTTACTCGTAAACTTTCTTCGAATGACAATGAATCATCTTCTCTTTTTTTTGCTTTCGGACACGAGCCAACTCTATTCTTGTCGAAGGAAAAGTAACCAAAAAAAAAATATTCAAATAAAAATAAAAATGAATGAAGTTCGTGAAGTTCGAAAATGTTTTGTTGGAAACGTACTTAAAGGGAATTATTGTATTTGTATTACAATTCATTGAACTATAAATCTTATATACCACGTGTTAAAATACTCAATGAACTAAATTAAAGATAGTAGTATTTACTATACGTTGCTTTACTAATACAATAGTCTTTGGACTATTATTAATGACCAGTTTGCCACGTGTCTATTTCTTCTCTCTGCCAGTAACGAGTAGTATTCAATTTTACTGAATACACAATACAATACTTAACCCTACTTTTGCTTTGGCATACGATATTTAATTATTAAATTCTGTTTTATTCAATGGTAAGATTGGTAAATGTTGGCAATGAATGAATAGAGTAAAAATATTTTTGAGTGTTAGTGTGTCTTAAAAAAAAATAATTGTACTCTAAAAATCTAGTTACTTTTATCAAACCAAAACTAAATTATTACTTTCTTCTCTACAAAGTTACAGAGAGTATAGTATTTTTTTTAAATATTGCAGACTTGATGTCGTATGCAAGTCTAGTTCATTCTTCAACTTCACACCATTGCAATTGACTGTTACGATTGAAATTACATTTTTTGAACAATCCAGTAATTTTTACTTAACATTCTAATTTCCTTATTTTCGTTTACTGTTAAATTTATTTTACTTATTGCTGTAAAGAGATTTTGTTTGAATTATTGAAAGGTGAGCTGAATTCGGCTGTACTGCAACGCCGAGTCAACTCCGGTGAAAGCGGAGCAAGCTCCAGCTCATCACCATAGTTCAAAAAACGAGCTAATATACTGGCAATTCTATGAATTGCGTATCAGATATTAAGCTGATAAGAACAGATACTACACTTTGATCTAAGCCATTAGGGCCGAGAAGCGATACCATTCCATTTTCAAAACGATTTCATATTCTTTTCCACGTTAGAAATTGTTTGGGAGAATAATACGACACGTTGCGGTAGTTGGAAGAACTATTCTCCTGTTTAGAGGAGGATTTGAGAGGAGAGATGCACTACGAAAGACTGCACAAAGTGTCTCGAAAAAGTTAGGATGTAACTAATATTACAAAATACTAAAATCAATTTAGATAAAAAAATAATTCATATTAATTTATTTGAAGTATTAGACTGTCAAGTATCGAATGAAGCAAACAATGCATTAAATTGAATTGAAATTTGCTCCATTTCATATTTAACAATACTTTTAAAAGCTATTTATTACAGTTTTTATAATTTAATAAAAAAATTATATAATAAATGATCTATTATATATATTAGATTGATGGAAAAAAATTGGGGAATATTTGATATATTTTTTTTACCAACCCGAAATATTGATATCAGCAGTATTGAAAAGAAATCCACTATTTTGACGTTTATTTCAATGTAAAAATGATGGATTACTTTTAAATACTTAGAAGAAGTATTCATAGTTTAAAAAAAAAAAGAAAATAAATGTAAGAGTGGGGAACCAATAAAAGAGACGAAGAGGTGACATAGGTTTACCTTTGAGAAAGCCGATGTTGGTGAAAGCAGGGGACCATGAGTGCAACACAATAGCAATGCCAGTAAGAAGTAACCGTCCTGTAGTTGTAGTTTCTATGGTGTTCTCTATCGAATAGAATCTTGAAACTTGAAGAACTAGTTGTCCCAAAGTACACGTGGAAAAATTTATTAATCGATAATAAATCATTCACCCTTTCCATCCCATAAAAGTGTTTAACCCTACGATCATAGGTTTTTGGTGATAAATCTAGTGATTTTATTATACTTTCTAGTAATATTTTGAAGAAGAAGAAAAAGAAGAAGAAAAGGAAAGAAAATTTTGGAGAAAGTTAAAAGAATTGAAAGGATTATAATCATCGACATGTATAAACCAATAAAAAAATATTTAAATATTATTTTCCAAAATGAAATAAAGTTTATTTAATTTACCATAAATAATAAATAAAACTATGAAATGAAATATGCGATGAAATTTAAAGAAGAATCATCGAAGTGTTAAATTTGATTATTTTTTTTTAGACCAATCGTAATTTCTTATTTTTTTATTCGTTTATTTAATTTTTATTAATTTAATTTTACTTTGAAGAAATATTGGTCTTGTAAAAATTTTATTTAAACAAATTAGAATATAATCCATCGATCATGAAGATCGTTGGATCGATATTATTAATTATTATTGTAATTGTTAATGGAATAGAACAATTGAATTATGGTAAACGTAACAAATTATTAAACAATAATCCAAGTACTGTCCCTTGGAGACGAAGTCAATTAGATTTTAGATTAAATGATAGAAGAAGAATTGGTAGTACAACAACTACTCAAAGATCAATTTATAATAAACATGATCAATTTAATCTACCATCGAGTGTTGTTATCTTGGAAGATAAAGTTGAAAGTGTTTTGTCAGATAAAGAAAATGGTCAAATGGAAAGAGAAAATTTGGATGAAAGTGAAAGTATTAGTTTTGTCAAGGATTCTTCTAAGAGTTTAAGAAAGTTTGTACGTGAACATCGTGCTATTGAAAATACTATGAAAAATGTTGTAGGATTACCAACATTAAATAAAAACAACTACCATTATATTTCTAAAATTCCTTATTCTTCTGGTCAATATGTCAATGAAGAAAACCAAGAAGAAAATGAAAATGACGAGAATAACGAGGAAGAAGATGATGAGGAAGATGAAGACAATAGTTTTTCTTTGATTACCAACAACCAAGAAAGGTTTAATAAAAATCCAATAAATATTTGGAATATTGACAAATTGATTAACTCTGATGACGAATTTGACGTTCAAGGATTTTTAGATGAAATTAAATTGAGAAGAAATAATGGAGAATTGGATAAGATTTTAGGTAACAATTACAGGCAAGGTAGAAGAAGAAAATTAACGAGTCAACAGCAAGGTGTTTTGTTGGTTGAAACTTTAAGGAAGAAAAGAAATCAGAGCGACACTGATGATTATCGAGGACATTCTTCTTATTCTTCTTCTTATTCTTCTTCTTCTTCTTCTTCGGATCTGCAAAGTGGAATTATGGATATGTTAGGAAGAAGTATGTTGATTAATTTATGGAAACAAGGATAATATTTATCAAGATTTTTCTTGTTTTTTTAAGATAGAATAGTTTTATTTTTGTTTAGTGTGGTTTGAGTTTTATTTTTTAGAATGGTTTGATAAAATTTAGAATTGTATTTTTTAATATTGTTTGGTAAATATTAGAAATTTAT
>JACGTP010001073.1:2123-13558 GCA_023678845.1 Mischocyttarus mexicanus
GTACTACCATGTAAGGCGAAATTATCTATTTCTGACTTCTATGGAAATATTATTATTTTTCCTACGAGTTCTTACGAGGCTCAGGTGTTTACATGGTAACGAAGGAGAGTTAAACGCAAACTAAAAACAATTTACGCAGTACATACGTTATTTTTGACTATATGTAGTAAACATACGACGAACTTTATTTCTCCTCTAACTAATACTCTTCCTTTTTTTTTATTTTTATTTTTAAACGCAAAAACGAAGGAGGAAGAAAAAGAAATAGTAGAAAAATAAAATAAAGAAAAATAAGAGAAATAAAATGAAGATAAATAAGTAAAATAAAGTAAAGAATTATATAATCTCTTTCAAAGATTTGGTAAAATTAGATAGACGAGAACACAGGTACCTAACTGTATTGAATCGTTGAGATTTTCTTTATCGCATTGCTTACACTTCTTCCCTATTTTACAAAAAGATATTATATTTTATAGGTATAATGATTGTATATTTTTCTTCTGAAAAGTATGTAAAATGAACATAAAGTGTACAATAATAATAGAAATTTAGTATCATATAGTTTTCTTTAATACTCATCACCATCATTTGGGGGTTTTGCACAATTTAAAAAAACCTTACTAGGACAGTCAATCTCATTTTAGTTTCCAGTATTTACTACTATAGAGAAAAAAACGCACGAGCGCAAAGCATCGAAACATTATGATTTTATTCCAGAGACACGCGGGTATTGCTTATCTTACAATAAATCTTATAACACTCTGTCTATCCTTTACTCTCCTATTAAACAATGTGTGATATTACTCACGCTAATGCATGCTTCGCGCGTCGCGCATGAGCAGAAATGTCTCATGAGTGCGAGAGAGAAAGGAGATTGTATTGCGCTCTCTCTCAGCTTCAGTATCGTATTAATGCCAGATGCCCCAAAATCATAATTTCTTTAAAATACAGATAATTAGATAAAATTTTGGTATCATCTGAACGAAAATTTGATGTAGATTCTAATGAAATTGAAAAAAAAAAAATTAACTTTCTTATGAAGAAATCTTGATTTGAAAATTTCAAAGTGATTTTACCTATTCAAAAGTACAAATTAAAAATTTAAAAAAATTATTACACTATTGACAGTATAATAATAAAATAGTTTGCCATAATTTTTTTGTAAAAAAGTTTTTTTAAATACGAAAAAAAAATTGTTTTATGCACTTTGGCGTTTTTTCGCATTTTTTGCGAAAATTATTGCACTTATGCAAAATGTCATTGAACATTTTTTGTAGACAATTGGATTATCTACAACTTTTATTTGAAATATTTTTTAATATTTTCAACTGTTTAGGAGATATTCTCAAAAAAGTGTGTTTTTGGGGATTTCGTAACGTTTTTGCAACCGTTCCAGTAAAATGGTTGCAAAAATATTTTGGGATGTTAATAATCTTGTATATGTGCAACTCTTTAACAGTAACCTATGAATTCAATCCGGAATGGCACTTTAAAAGCTTCGTTGACTGGACTATGTAGTATTAGAGAATATAAATGTTTCGGAAGAAACAAAAAAATGCGATGAAGGTGGACGCATCGAAAACGAAGACCAGTGTAATGAAAAAGACCGAACGGTTAACAACCGTACGAGTGTACGACGCACTTCTTTTTTTTCTTGTTAAAATTGTTTTTTCCTTAAAATTGTTTTTTTTTGTAGCCTGTGTGTAAGGGTATCATGTAACCACTTATTTCGCATCTTTATTGGATCGCACTGTATTTCCTACTAGATGAATAATGTGGTAAACAAAGAAAAAATTTAGGGTCTTTTTTGAAAATAAGCTTTCTCGCAATTTGACGGGTCCCGTAGAGATAGGTATACTATTGATGAATCTCAAAAAGAAGAAAGATTAGGGAAGAAAAACTTCGTAAGCAAATTCTTTAGAACAAATGATTAATTTATGATGCAAAATAGTTGAAATCGATCAAGCGGTTTTTGAGATGTTTCATCGCAAAGTTTGAATCCCGTCAAATTGACGGGTCCCGTAAATCTAGTGTTAAATGGTACCTCATTGTACTTGGTTTGTCGCGTAGCGATAAGGCAGACGCAATCGGAGTATCAGGAATTAAAGTAGTGGCAGAGATAGTGGCAGAGATAGTTGCAAAGTTTTTGTTGGGAAATGGGAATAATAACTCACAAGTTTATAGAAATAAGAAACATTTTTTATATTATTTTATTATACCAGAGCTGAGGCAGAGACGTCTTTACGCTAGCAAGGTTTTTTAGGAAGAGAGCTAAAAGAAAGAAATGCAACTGCGTCCAAGCGCCTATGTAAATAAAGATTAGGCGGCTGTATGTTTACACAGTTCGATTATAATCTCATATAGGGATTCTAGAAAGTGCTAGAATATGTTTTGAATACGAGAGAACCTTAACGTTCGATCCAACACGTTATTTTGTAAAAAGACGCTACGAATTAATTCCAACACCTAATAGGAAAACAAATTTTTTCAAATCTAAATAATATTTAATTTTGCAAACTTTGGTGAAAATAAAATAAAAAAAAAAATAATGCAAATACATATATATGAATCTCTAAGACAAATATAAAAATGATTATGTAAAAAATGAAAAGTAAATAAACGTTCCGTACCTTAGCAATTTCAATTTAAAATTAATTTATCATATATATTGTATGTGGCGAAATTTCTCTAACATGGAGTCCTCTCGTAATTAGATAATAATTAGCTGTGGAGGTGAAAATTACTGATTAGAAATAAAGAAAACACTCGATTGAGCCAACCAGAAAACGAGGTTCTTTTATTGGCTCGAAGGGGAAAAGCCTCTCGGCATAAAAACCCCTTGAAGATATGTAATATTATACAATACGGGTGATATAATAATGTGAATATGAAGCTAGGGACCTCTAAGGTCTATTGCTAAAATATATTACAATGCGCTACTTAGCTTATTTGTGGTGTCTTTGTTCGGGATAATGTGCCTTGTCTTCTTCTTCTTCTTCTTCTTAGTTTAGGACATTGTCCTGTTTTTTCTCCAACTTTTATTCTATTTGTATTTTTATACCTCCTGCGATGAGGAGGTCCAGCTTTCATACCATCGTTTGCAAGGTCTTCCCGGTAGCCTGCTCGAGCTTGGCTTCTGTGTTTGTGCTGTCTTAGGCAGACGGTTGTTCTCCATTCTCGCAACGTGATCCCTCCATTCTCTCCTTCTTTGGCGGGCCCAGCGCACACTATATCTTGGACATTGCACTCTTTTCTTATATATTCGTTGCGATGGCGGTCTAACAGTGTTTTGCCAGAGATGGAACGTAGGGTCCTTATTTCTGTGCTCCTTAGTAGTCTCTTAGTAGCAGCGGTTTTGGCTCTTGCTTCAATGGCATATGATATAATTGGCCTTACACAGGTCTTGTAAATACGAGACTTGCAGTTGATGCTCATGTACTTGTTGCGCCAAATTATGTCTCTTGACAGCCGGATACTATTGCAGCTTTCCTTGTTTGAGCTCGTACTTCTTCTATGATGTTCTTACTGCTAGTTATATTGACTCCTAAGTAGCGGAATTTCATCACCTGTTCGACGCTAAGTCCATTAACTGCAAGTTTGCATCTTCTTGGCTCTTTAGATATTGTGAGCGACTTTGTCTTATGTACAGAAATGTTGAGATTAAATTTTTTGGCTGTTGTTTCAAATCTGTACAGCAATCTTTGCAGGTTGTCCTCGTCTTCGGCTATTAGCACTGCGTCGTCAGCGTATGCTATAAGTTTTATTTCCCTAACCCCCATTCTGTATCCTTTTCCTTTTTTTTATTAGCTTATATTGCGAGTAGTTGATTCTCTTGTCTCTAGATTGTATATAAGCGTCTTTTTTCTCCATGGCTAGGTCTCTTATTTCGTCTGTGAACCATGGCTTCTTGTTGTCTTTCTTCTTTCCATCAACACTTCGCTTACCTAATTCATCCTCGGCCGCTCTGGTTATGTTTGTGGAGAGTTTCTTCCATGCATCCTTCACATCGTCGCTTGGTCCAACTTTGTTATTTTCTATGTGTTTCTCTTTCTTTGCTCGTAAAGATGTTTGGTCGAGTCGTTTGAAAAAGATTCGAGGTTCCATCGTTCTGCAGAGTTTTGTGGACCTCTCATCTTTAGTTGAACTGTGCGTCTGAATGTTGTGAGTACCAGGCTGTGGTCTGTTCCGGCATTAGTGGAGCTTAAAGTCTTTACGTCCAGTATAATAGAAGGATGCACACTTCTATTCGTTATGGCGTAATCAATTATTGACTTTAGTCCTCTGTTGTTTGCGAAGGTAAATTTTTGTTGTGGTTTGTGTGGGAAGAAGGTGTTGTTTATTCGGAGTTCATTCTGGGCACAGAATTGTATTAGCTGTTCGCCGTTCTCGTTTGTCGTGTCCTCAGTGAACCGGTTTTTGAGACCTGGTATTATCTCGTTCCCGATTCTTGCATTGAGATCGCCATGAATAAAGACTTCGCTTTTTCTTGGTATTTCGTCTAATGTTTTTTGGAGGTTCTGGTAAAAGTTGTCTTTTTCCTCCTGAGGCTTCGTCATGTCCGGCGCGTACACAGTTTTTTACACAGGTTGTGATATCTCCATGGAACTTAAATGCCACCCGCAGGATTCGGTCATTGATGTAGCTGATGTCATGAAGGTGTTGGTGGAATTTTTCATGTACCATGAGTCCGACCCCGGAAGAAGTTCTTTCATGTTTTTTCTTACCGCAATACACCAGGAGATATTTACCATACTTAGTATTGCTATTTCCTTTCTTCCTAGTTTCCGATAGTGCGCAGATGTCAATTCTGTTTCTTTCCAGTTCCACTAGTATTTCTTGATCTCTCTTGTTGAATGTTGTGATGTTCCAGCATCCAATTCTTAGTGTGTCCAGTTTTTGGAATCTCTTTTTCCTTGTCCCTGCCATGTCGTGTCCGTTGCGATCCGTCCGGCTTTTATCCGAGGCTTTTTCGTTGGGTCTGTGAGCATTTATTAAGTTTTTACCCCCGGTAGGTTGCTTGCCTCTCCGAGGAAGTTAGCGGGTACCCCATCCTAGGTATTGTTTGTATCTAGGCTGCTTGACTTGAATGACTAGATAATCATTCTCGCTAGCGTCGTGATAATACCGGACATCTGTCTCCTAATTAAGTTTATTTTTCCTGTAATAAAAAGGTACAAATAAAAGTGTATAAATAAACAAAAGTATATTTACATAAAAACGGAAAGACGGATGTTTTTCCTCGAGAGAGAGGGTTGGGTGAGAACTTATTTTACATCCGAGCGACTGTTTAGTAATAAATATATAAAATAATAAATAAATAAAATAATAAATTACAATGACAGAGGAGTGAACGAAAGAATGGAATGTAATGGAATGTGTTACGTCTCAACTGACGAGTGAGTTTAATTATGAAGCTAAGCCTGTTATGGCCACTCTGCATTCACCGAGTTTAGCGGGGACCAGGCAGGTTCGTTCTTCCGAAGATTAATCAACAACAAACATGGCAACAAGCGAGCGTCTGATGGAAACTATGAGTAGGTTAGGGAAAGGAAAATGGTGATCGGGAGCCAATATCGCCGGGAGTTCTGGTTATAATTTCATTTATATAATATTTAATACTTACAATGAAGACGAAAGAAACAATTTTAATCCGCAGATAGTTTGGATAACAATCAATTAACAACACTCGCAAGAAAACAAAAGTAAACGTTATAAAATTAAGAAAGAAGTGAATCGCCTTCTAGCTCTCAGCAGCAGCAGTCACGACCCTTGCCCTCGCCCTCATCTCCTCTACTCTATTCCACTCTACTGTATTTTCTCTTCTCAACTGTTTTTTCTCTTCTGCCCAGTGAACGCATGCTCCGTTCCTATATACGTTCCTATCTCATGGTTATATGATATATGCTATCGCGTTATATGATACCAATCGCCTGCTTAGGCTTGTTGCCACGCGGCATTGCACGCCCAGGAGCTCAGTGTTTCGCTACGCCAGCAATTCAGAAATATTTAATAAGAATTTAGGTAACTGTTTCGAGAATTTCTTTATGTATTGATATTTGATAGATCACGCGGGCAATAATCTCATCGATAAGTCCGTGTCTCGCGTGCGATGCTTTCACCAATGGCCCAGCATCGCTCGTGAGCTAGTTTACTACTGCGAAGAAAATAATATAGATAAACGTGGCGTGACGTAACAAATGAAATAGAATAGAATAAGAAAATAAAAAATAAAAAAAAGGAACAAGAAAAAAATTACAATAAAATAAAAAAAAAAATAAAAAAAAAACAGAACAACAAGAAGAAGAATAGAAGATAAAGAAAGAGAAAAGGATGAAGGAAAGAGGTTCCTCAGGAAAATACAAGTAGCTTGCACGGCCGCGCAAAGAGAAACGGGCCGGGAAGCGAATTTACGAAGCCATTGGCGAAGCCGTTCACGAAAGCGGTTGTCGCATTCGAGTAACTTCTCTCACGAAGAAAACCACGAGGAAATGTAATTTCTGCCAGTCCATGGTCTCCGAGTTTCGTTTCCCTGTCTACCCTCAAACATAGTAATAGTACTACTACTACTACTAATACGACTTACTACTAGTACTATACTATAGGACACTAGTAGTAATAGCAATAGTAGTAGTGGTAGTAGTAGTAGTAAGGTACGTCTGACAAAAGAAAGAAGTAGAAAAAGAAAGGGGGAAGGGAAAGCTAGGAAAAGCCGAGATTCTATGTACACCCACCCACACACACACACACACATATATAAATATATAAATATATATATATATATATATATATATTTTAAAAAGAGACAAAGATAGAAAGAGAGAGAGAGAGAGAGAGAGAGAGAGACAGACAGAAAGGTGGTGAAAAAGGGTGAAATGGGACTTGACAGTTCAGGGATTTGGTGGTTTCGGAGGTGAGGTACGAAGAAGTGGTAGGTTTAAAGCGTGACGAGATTACTCGTTGTTTGACAGAACGGCCATGGCTTTGTTACTCATGGTCAGAGCCGACAACTTTTGCCGCCACCGCTGTCGCGTTCTGTGTCAAGCTGGTCGCGTTCACGTTTTACTTCCGACGACCGTAATGAAAATTCATACACTGTGCATTAAGTTGTCTAATGACCCGTCGGGTGCCTAACGACGTCGCAGCTTTTCCCCGTCGGCGGTTTCTCACAATTTTCTTTTCCTTTTCTCTTTTTCTTTTAGCTTTTTTCTCTTATTCACTCTTACTAGCAAGTCGTTCTCGTATCAAACGTACCCCCGTGAAACGATGCAATAGGCAAAGTCGTGGAAGTTGCATCACTCACTGCAATTGCATCTACACTTTTTTACCGTTTCTTATGTTTTTTGTCATTTCGTTTCGTTTTGTTTCGTTTCGTTTAGTCTCGTTTCGTTTAGTCTCGTTTCGTTTAGTTTTGCGTTTTTATTTTACCCCTTCTCATCTTTTCTCTCGTTAACTTCTTAATTTTTTTCTTCTCCTCTTTTGATTCACTTTCTCATTCTTTTGGTTGACTGTTTTTCTTTTTTTTTTTTTTACGAATCTTAATTTGTACGGTACCACAGCCCAAGACGCGTACGCGATATTATTTCTCACTCGCTTTTTTAATTACAACGCTTTCAAACGCGATTATTTTTTCTTTTCTTCTTTTTCTCCTTCTTTATTTCCCTCTTTTTCTTTCCTTATTTCTTTTTGATTTTCTGTTCCCCCCCAATTCCCTTCCCCCATTTTTTGCACCGTATTTTCCACTTTTTACTTGTAAAAAGCTTTCGAATTCAAAGTTGAATCGCGAATCTACGTTAGCGCGGATGATTAGGGTCGCAAAGTGAATCGAGTCGGTCGAGCGAGACGAAATTGAAAAGTCGAATAATCGATTCTTTCCTTCTCTCTCTCTCTCTCTTTCTTTCGTGTTTTTTTGTTTTATTTCTTTTTTTTTTTACCCCACTCTACAAATTTCTATAACCGTCCTATTTCATCTGACTGGGTAATAACTTTAACGGCTTTTTTGTTTTATTCCTTTCTTTTTATTTTTTGTAGAGACCCTTAGACTATCGCAGATTTTTGCGAACGAATTTTCATTAATTTTATGATAAAAAATTAAAGGAGGAGGAAAAAGTACCTACGCTTTATCTCTCTCACTATCCTTTTCATTTTTTTTGTAATTATATTTCATTTTACTTGCAGCATAAATTGGCTGTTCGTAATATACAATAATCGTGAATAAAATCGTGTATAAAATTTTTAGTTATCATTTCTGGGATTACATCGCACTTTTATTTAATTAATCCGTAATTCAAAAGAATCTTTTATTTCAACAATGATGTGAATAAAATAAAGGGAGAGAAAGAAAACTTTGAACGAATATCTTATCAAAATAAGTAAAACAAAAATCAAATCAACTTTCGAAGGATAATGTTCAGTTTCGTTGATAAAATAAATTCTACTATAAAGAAGTAGATGCGTTTATGTTAATCGAAACAAACTTTTCTTTTTTGTACTTGTGTAACAAAATTGATGATTTATATAATACATTATAATAATCTCCTCAGAAGAAAATTTAAATATTACCATATTAATTCGAGTTTTCTTATTTCGTTAGAATTCTATCAATTAACTTAATCAATCCCAAAAGAAAAAGGATCCGTTAAATGTGCAATATCGAATGAATCTACAAAAATAAAATAGAATAATAACAAAATTACCGAACGAATACAACATACATCTTCTTAATAAAAAACTAAAAAGAAAAATAAGAAAAACAAGAATAAAACAAATATATATATATTTACACAATTTTTATATATATATACACAATATTTCAGCCACTTTAGTTAATGAAATTAATTTTCATAAGGTAGGGGTATCGTTTAGTTAAAACAAGTTGCTCGATAGCATTTCGATAAAGTGCTTTATCGGTTTTTCTCCGGTGATTATAAAGCTCAAGTGTCAGACTTTCATTTATGTAAATATTCATGTAATACGCAAGCGTTTGTTCATTTGTTCATTTGTTCCTTCGTTCTCACTAGCACGATACGCAGTTCGTGTATTACTTATTACCCACGAGCGTAACGGTAGATACGAAATAAATCCTTCGCTTGGTCAACTCCCCCCTTCTTCTCAGCCCTCCTCTATTCCTCTCTCATTCTCTCTTTCTCTCTCTTATTCTATGATTATGGTTTACTGGAAACGCTGCAATTAGACCATGTAGTCGCTCGTATTAATACGCGCCTTTACGAGCAACGACATTACGTATATAAATGACGCCAGCGAATCTCGCGGTTCCAAACTACTAGTACTGTGATAAAGCCGTATTAATTCAAACTATCGATCCTTTTGATCTAAACCGTCCTACAAGCTCGATATATCTCTAAAACCAAACTCAAATTCATACCTATCGTTCGTCACAAATATATATATATATGCACAATATATTTACGCAAAATATATATACGTGTATTGATGATAGGAAATTGTCGTTGACATCAAACTTCCTGTTTTTTAACTAATTTCATGTTTACTTCGCATGTATACATACGTCAATAGGTTTATCTATAACGTCACACGAATTTCAACTTCTATAGATAATATATACAATCATTTATTTATAATATTTGTACTCTTTCTCTAAATCTTATTTTTTTTCTTTTTTATTATATCATATTTCTTATTTTGTTTCGTTTCATATTTTACTTCGCAAATGTTTCTCACGAAATTACTTTCCGAACGATCTAATATAATATTCAACATATGAAAATTGAATGCGCGTGTGTGTGTGCTTTTAATATTGTCTTTTCAAAGTTTAAGCTGAAAATTTACGATTTGTTTTAAAGCCAGTTCAGTTACCTACAATTTTATATGATTTTCAAGTAACCGTGTGTATATGTGTGTGTGTGTGTACGTGCATTCGTTTAAAAACTTACTTTTCCTATCACAGAGAAATTTTTTCGTGATAAAATTTAAAGTTTTTTTCGTTAAATAAATAACTTAATACACAATTGTTCCTTTTTTAATAATTTCTATCGATTAATAATTCAGTTTATTAATTTTCTATCGCAAAGACGAATTATTGAATTTTATTGATGAATAAAAAAATTATGCCATCGTTTATTTTGCTTCTTTTCAAATAGGGAAGAAAATAAAAAAAATAAAAATAATCATTACCATTTTTTTTCCTTTATTTTCTTTTTTTTTTGTTTTTATCTCTCATTCTTAATTAATTCGAACGAACGACAAAACGGATAGTCGTCTAACAATAGAAAATCCAATGAACGAAAGCAAAGTAAAGGGATTCTTAACGAACGAATAATACGTAACGCTTGCGTTGTATTAGTGCTAGCTTTGCACAAAGAGCGGTAATTAATACTACGTGCCCTATACAGTGACAATTCATACGAAAGTGATAAAGAGAAAGATAAACAAAGAAAAAGTGAATGAGAGAGGGAGAGATAAAGTAGGTGGATGTAAAGGAGGTTGGGGTGAGGGGTTAAGAGAGGGAGGAAACGTATGCATAAACCAAGCTATGCGAAAGAGGTATAAATTTCTACCATGTGACGAATATTATTTGAACATTGCCACGAAGCTAGTTTGGTGTTGTAGATAGTAACGAGCCCTTTGCTTGGACCACCAACTTTTGCCATTAATCGTAAACGAGAGAGATAGAGAGAAAAAGAGAGAGAGAGAGAGAGAGAGAAAGTAGCCATTTGTGTTAGCAATTACTAACAGCAGACTAATTAATAATTAATAACCCACGTTCTTAAGATTCTTAGTATCTGATACATCGAAACAAATCACTGTATTATTAGTTTCAATTATAGATGAATTAATCTCAAAACCAAACATATTCATTTGAAATAAATCTTCTCGATCAAAAACTAAGAATTTTCTTTTATCAATCAAAGGAAAGAAATCTTTTCACGATTCAAAAGGGAAAATACTATTAAGATGTAATGAAATAATAATTTTTAATTGGTCAATTAAAATTTTAAAAAATAACAACTAACATTCCGAGTTTGCTAGAATAAATAAATAAATAATTAAGTAAATAAATGTATATATACATACATAAATAAATAAATAATTCATTATAAATTTGGTTAGTCATTCGTAAAATATAACTAGGGTTTTTTTTCATTCGTGGCAAACAATCGTGATAATCCTTCGAGTATAATTATTCGACTAAAGGCAACAGCAACAACAACGAAGACGACGACGACGAAAACAGACATTTGGTTCTAACGACGTGCTCGTTAATAACAAAAGGAGAATTCATTCTCCTCGTCGAGGCTTGTTCCTTACGCAAGTTAAGGAACAAGAACACAAAAGTAGAAGAAAAAGAAAACGCAGAAAGAGAAAGTGAGAGAGAGAGAGAGAGAGAGAGAGAGATTTAGATTTAGATTTATTTATTATGCCCTAGTTACCTATGGGGCAAAATTACAAAAACAGAA